>KE598570.1:410697-427980 GCA_000444155.1 Cladonia macilenta KoLRI003786
GGAGGGTTCGAGGAGGATATGGGTGTTGGGGGGGATGGGGGCGGTGGTGAATATGCCGAGTTGGTTTATTGTTAGGGGGGTGGTTGGGGTGGGGTTGTCGGATAGGATGGGGAGCTCGACGGCGCGGACTTCGCATTGTGGGGCGTACTTTTTGATCTCGGCGTTGATGAATGAGAGATTTTCTTCGGAGAAGCGATCAGGCTCATGGTCATTCCAGGGATAGATTTCTCGTCGAACGCAGCCCTCTTCTGGAAGATCTTCTCGCGGATTGAATTTTGACTGATCCCATGACGGATCTTTTTCTAGTTCTTTGGAGCGATGTCTTTCCAAGATCTTGCTCTTCAGAATCTCCAGCTCTTTGTTGCCTGGATGGTTTCTCAATCCTAGCTCGACGAAGTGGAAAGCACTCTTCAAGTCGCCACACTCTACCAGTGCACGTACCAGTATCACGGAGCTTCGACGTGCGTGGTCCTTGGCTACAGCTGTATGCCGTGGCTCTCTTCCCGATTCATCTTCGTCACGGTCGTCGTTATGGTCCTCCTCATCTGCCTCAAGCCATCGCCCAACCTCGTTCACTTTTTCTCCCGCAACCCCCTTGGCAGGTACATCCTGTCCTCCCACAGCTGTCTCCAAAGCCTCAACAACCCTCTCATGGTATTCTCCTTCCTCATCGAAGGCCTCGTCAGTCAAAAGCAGAGCTCTATACGCATCGCTAGCAGCGAGATCAGGATACCCAAGCCTCTCATGGCAAATCGCTCTCCTCACATAAGTCTCTGAACTGTAAGGGCTTTTCTCGAGTTCGAGAGATATCGTACGTCTCTCTTCGAGCCATTGGCTTTTCTCGTCTCCCATTCTGGGGTGAGAAATGGTTGGCCATGACGTCGAAGTGCGAATGGAATGTGCACAAGCGAGACAACTTTCAGCCGCTAATTTAGTTTGGTACGTAAGATATTGTCAAGCTCGGTCGACATAGAGGTATCTGCTTGATAGTGGATGGCAGCACTCTTGTGCCAGAACATGATGGTGGGTTTCGGGGTGCGTGTATTTGGGGAGCCTCACGATGCCTCCAAGTCCTTCAGGGTTCAAGGCAGTCTAGCGCTTCAAGCGTGCTCGCTACTGACCACCAAGCAATTCATTCAACGACACTACTCTTTCGCAGACCAAGATAAGGCAATGGCTCAGAAGGCTCCTAGAGAGGTGGTTTATTTCCTGAATTAAATTGTTGCAATGCTTTCACGTATACTATTCGACATGAAAATTCTTGCAAAGCTCTGYCACTGGGGAGATATTGCTGTTATTAGAATAGACTTCTCGGAGCCTGTATCAAAACATCCACCAATTGCACACTCCTTACTCCAGCCTCCTGAAACGATCCTATAGTACATAACAATTGCATGCAAGGCCCTATCATCACCTTTAAACACCTGCCAACCTCTAGCCAGTCACCTAAAAACCACCGTTTCCCTCTCATTCAAACGTAACTCTGCTCAATCCTCACTGTCGTCAAAATCCCCGCCTTTGACCCTCTCGCCACGTTATCTATCTCCTCCACCGAATTGTTAGATCCACAATCTCCTGTCCCCCGTTCGGCAAGGCCCTTCTCAAACGATTGAAAACCGCCCTCAATACCTGTAATAACCCCAATCATTGAGTCCGGTACGCTCGCTGTCTTCATATGCCCATGTGCGCGTAAATGATCGGATGAATCGAAAAGGTCGACTTCGTCTTGGCTCATAGGGCAGTTAAGACGGGAGGCTCGGGCGTAGTTTTGCGCGGAGCAGCGGCTTGTGGGGACGTTGGGCGAATTTCTACGGTGGGGGTTGGCGAGGGCTGCAAGAGTGGGGCAACAGACGCATATGAGGMCGGTAGAGATCTCCGCGGCGCTAGGAAGGGTTGTTAGCAGGCTCATTGATGGACGTGACTTAAAGGTGCGAGTACGAGGGGACTTACGCCCACATCTGAATCATTGGTTGGTACCATGTAACGTCTGGGCTTTCGCTGACTTGGATGCGGACTATGGTTCCGACAATACTGAAGATTGGTGCTCTGTAACGCGTCAGAGGTGGGACTAGTACTTTCAAGTGAGACAGGATGTTCTCAGTCTTATGGAAGAGTGCATAAGAGGGCTCTCTTCCAGAGACGGGGGTAAACATACAGACACCCTACACTAAAGACTAGGATGACTCCAGCCTTCCTTTTCTTGTCTAACTGTAGATTCCAGACAGCTTTCGTAGGTATTAGTAAAATTATCGTATCGGTAATGACGTTGACTACCCCATTGGTGTTGAGTACGCTCGGAGTGTAAAGACATGTTCCTGGAATGGACTTGTTCCAGATTCTTGCTCTTGGGACGCACAGCCAGATCTTGACGAAGAAAGTAGCCACATAGAATAAGACGAGGATGGCGATAAATATGCGAATGGTTAGATCAAAGGCGCTTTTGCGAAAAGCCGAGAAGACACGTCGATAGAGGAGTAGTATCGCCACTTTAGTACAAAGCATAGCTGGCGCATATTCGACGGTTGTGGTATTGAACCACTAAAGATGTCAGGAAGAGCTGTAAATTCGGGACAATGACATTCACTCACATAGAGCGCCTCCTGCATTTCTAGCGTTGATATGTCCCACTCGTGCACACCGCCATGTTTGTGGACAGTGACGGTCATCAAAGAGCAAAATATTACTAGGCCAATCTATGCTAAGTTAGAACCCAATTTTCGATTGAAGGCTAGCAGCAATGGTTCCGGCTTACCCAAGAAAGCAAGCACATGTCTGAACGGTGTTAGTGGTTTGGCATGGTCGACCTTTGGCCACAAATGGACTCACAATCCTCAAGTATCCATTGTCTCTTCATACATATTCTGACGTATGTTCTGAGGGCGAAAACAAGAGTAGTAGTACATAGACACACGCACACGCACATAGTATTCCATTTTGAAAGAGAGGCGGGATCAGAAGGATTTGGAGACCAGCCTTGAGGAGGCTGTATAGCAGGATCAAAAGGAGAGGACCCCATCACTGGAGACGAGCATTTGTAACCCAAGCTATCTTTAACCAACAACTGAGGATTTCAGAGTACAAATATCGCAAAAGTGGCGCGGACGAGCGAAGGCCATGAATGCTATTTGACTGCATCCTCGCATAGGGCTTTGCTCTAAAGTGCTATTGACAACGCAATGGTTGTACCGCGTTCGTGCGGCAAGATCAGGCGAGAGGTGTGCCTGGCGGCAATCAATGACAATAGGAGAATTTTTACGCATACCTGGGGCGAGTGAGTAAGTGCAACCAAGATCAAAGGTGGGGATGCGGGACAGTCTGGGGTACATTTTGGTCATTGGCTATGCTGTTATTGATCCACGAATGGAGAAAGCCCAGAGAATGTATCCTTAGGGCGTGTTTCAGCAAACGAGTTTAGTGCGGTTGAAAGTACATCTATTCGCAGGGCTACCCCTCACCAGAGGCGATTTTCAGCCTGCGTGAGACCTCTAATGGGCGGCTGAATGCTCTAAAGGGCAATATTCGTGCGTAAGCGGACTTGTGAAATGCCTAGGTTGCATTATGCAGCGACAGCTGGTCTGACTCAAACAGTAGATCATCATGTAGATCAATCAGCTGCACTGCAAAGAGGCGGTATCATCTCATCTTGGAGTCCATGAATCCATCCTCAGCCCGATGCCGTTCATAGCAGCTACCAGTCAAGTTCAAGTCTTTTTACAACACGACTGGTAGAAATCCCGTCTTTCCGGCGATAGTTGACTGATGCCCAGAGAATGGAAGTTGGTGAGGCGTAAAGGAGCCTGTGATAGCGACTAGTTGCGGCAGGCGGTAAGCCTCTATGTATGTTTGAGGAACGTAACAGCTCTAAATATTAGCATTCTCTCGCCTGAAACAGAAGCTGAGGGGTGTTGGTGGTGGGTAGAATAATGTCCATGGAGTGGGCTAGACCAGCATAGCTGCATGTGCTGACTAAGTTACGCCCGCAGTGTCAGTATTGGAATCATATTCCTTGCGCCTTCTTCGAAATTTGCCAGATCGCTCTTTATGCTAGGTCTAGCTTGAAAGTCGAAACTGTTTGAATACACTGAAAGCCATTTTGAGTCGAATATATGAATTCTTACGTCAAAATAGCACTTGGGGGTCCCTGATCATTGTAAATATACTTCACGGGATCTAATTCTCTGTTTTACCTGTAGTAAACATGCAGGATGTCAAAGGACGTAAGATTTTCAAGTCCCTTAACTACCGCAGCTCTCTAATCCACAATCAATAACGCCTATAGAAAGACAAACCCCATACGCTGCCCCCGTCTGCAACGCTCTCCTCGCATTTTCATACATGGTGGTGAAGTCGATAGATTAGAACGTAGTCCTAACATTATAGAAGTGCCGAGTATCTGCCTTGTTTGTCTGTCGTTCGCTTGAAGGGTCAACCTTGGTTTCTTTTATCTAGCACTTAACATTCGTCGTGCCGTTGCTGTTCATCAACAGCGCCACAATCAGTCCATATAAACCCAACACTTCGGCAAAAATGAGGATCAAGATCATTCCGACGAACAGCCGTGGCTGTTGTGCCGTGCCCCGGACGCCAGCGTCGCCTACGATCCCAATTGCGAAACTGCATTTCCCTTGTTAGCGATTGTCACTGAGGCGCTTGGCGGTCGAAGGAGATTACAAAGAGTAACATACCCAGCAGCGAGACCAGCCAGACCGACACTGAGGCCTGCTCCTAATTGGATGAATCCGGTGTAGAGTGCCATCTCTTGTTTTAGGTTGTCCGAGATCAAGACTGAGACCACCAAGCCATAGATACCGATGATACCAGCCATGATAACGGGAACGATGTCTGACAAGCGGATTTAATTGTAACCCTGACAAGTTCATCGAATACGTAGCGCAGGACTTAACATACTTTTGACGATTAGATCTGGTCGAAGAACACCCATCGCTGAGATACCAACTCCCGACTTCGCTGTTCCATAGGCGGCGCCGAAGCATGTGAAGACGATGGCAGAGGTGCAGCCCATCGCACCAAAAAAGGGCTATATTGAAGAATTAGCATACGTCGTTTTGCAGCCACGACGATGTGTATGCAGGATCTTGGGCTTAGGTTGCCCGGGCAGGAGTGCAGGGATACTGACGGCATATACGGGGCTGTTATGAAGCAGGAGGTGTTAGCAGATACTGTAAAGGATTTGAGTTGCGCCTGCAGAGCGTCGGTCAAGGCACGCAAGCTCTGTGAAGCAGCTCGCCCCCCCCTGCAGATAGGCAGACAGAAAGCAACTGGGATGATGCATACCAAAGATCCGACATCTTGAAGAGTGTGTCTGAAAAGCTTCCTTTGAATAGTGACCGGATGGGATATCGGGAGCAGCTTCGGGGACTAGGCTTGAATGAAACAGTGAAAAGCTGCTGTCTGATGTCGTGGTGATGATGGAGATTGATGGTTCGAGCACCCAATGGGATAGCGGCTGCGCTAGCGTCACTAGCTTCTACGACCTCACTCGGAGAAATTTGTAGCCCTTAAGCGAAAGGTACTCCTACATCGATTTCAAATTCAGCGCAAAAGGGCGAGCCACGGCAGTGAACCCTTTGCTTCTCTTCCTTGCCTTCAATAGCTCTCACAACATCATACATCAGTACCAACTTCCCAAGACCCGAATTCCAGGGACGTCGAGGACCAAAATGGCAGACCAATCAGCTGGTACCTCTTCCTCTCTTTGGCGGCTCATGTCACTACTAATGATGCACAGCTTTCCCAATCGCTGATCAGGCCTTGACCCAAGAAATACTTGACTTGGTTCAGCAGGCGAGCCATTACCGTGCGTACTGCATTCCCTCAATATTAGAAATCCATCGCTGACATATGCTACGTCCTAGGCCAGCTGAAGAAAGGGTACTCTCAACTCCATTCGGTGCTAAATCCTATGAAGTCTCTTTCTGACAGCCTGCAACAGTGCAAACGAAGCGACAAAAACCCTCAATCGTGGCACGAGCGAGATCATCGTCCTAGCAGCCGATACTGCTCCTCTCGTATAACACCTTACGGAATATTGGCTCTGATCTCTTGCTGAAATGATGAGCTAGGCCATCCTGTTACATTTGCCCTTGTTATGTGAGGACAAAAACGTAGGTATTCGTGCCATCAGATGCTAGTAATTGGATTAATCCGCAAACAGGTCCCCTACGTATACGTTCCTTCAAAAACGGCTCTTGGTCGTGCGTGCGGTGTGAGTCGTGCTGTTATCAGTGCCAGTATGTTCTCTTCCGGAAGTCCTTTCGTGTCTGCTACGACGGTTGGGATCCAAAAGAGACTGAGCATCATTTAGGCATCACAACGAACGAGGCGAGCGATCTGATGTCCCAGATACGGACACTTAAGGACAAGGTGGAAAGACTCATGATATAAGAGAAGGATGTTTGGCAGATTCCCAAGGGCAAAGGCTTGGACATTATGGTGAAGCAGTGTAATATAAGTAACAAGCTGAACAGTAATTGGATCAGGCATGGTCTCCTAAATTACGCAGACTGTGTCATGATCGAGTACTGGATAGATCTGGGCGCAATTTGTCGTAGCCGTGGTAAGCAAGGGGAGCGTATTTCAGTCAGAGAGCTACAATGAACTGCTTTGCAACGTACTATCGATTTTCATGGGCGGAAAACTCATCAACACGTCTCCAGTGCTMTGGAAGAAATCGAAGGTCTTATGTATGGGGGATTACGTTCTCATGAATGTTTCTGCGATGCGGGTGATGCTGCAAGAGAGACCACCACTTTCCTTTTTCGGGTATTGACGGCCTTAGCATACAGCTCCCGATATGCCTGAACTGATCAAACCCATTTTTTAATTGACAATCTTTTTCCAAGGTCACAAAAGGGCATCGATAAGTCTCGGAAATTTTTGTTCACATTGCGCAGAGCTAACCATCTCTTGATATACATGACTGGRGGGAGCTCTCAAAAGGTGTTACTTCRCTTGTTGTACACGTGCAGCTTCACACTTACGGTCAATAGTGATGTACTACATAGGTGTGCAGTCGCCACGACGCGCTAAACACTCTGTCACGCGTCCATCCCCAAAATCGACTTCACGGTGCTTAAAATTTCCTTTCAGACCAACTCGTCATCCCCTGGTGTTGAACGTAAACTCCCTATGCTTGCTTCTAGCCAACCCCCAAGCTCAGATCCCATCTCATCACGCAAGAGATACAGGATCTTACAGCCGGGCCCGGGACGTTCGCGAACCACTTTCCGACTCGAAAATCTTTCGATCCGTTCCCAAGCCACGAAAATGTCCCCCAACACGCCCGAAAGCGCTACGGCGCAGATTACTGACATAGACCCAGCTGGAGATGTCATCCTCGACGTAGGAATCAAGGCATGTGGTGACCAGGCACATCTTCGTGTGTCCTCTAAAGTTCTCAGCTTAGCATCGCCTGCTTTTGCCGCCATGTTCAGCCCCAGATGGTCCAATGGCGTCAACAAGGTATCAGCTTCGGAGCCACAACACGTATCACTGCCCGAAGACRATTCATCACCCATGSAATGGATATGTCAGATTTTGCATTTTCGTAAAGATACCTCGAAAAAAAAGGATGTTCCATTCCTTGTTGGTGTTGCGCAACTCTGCGATAAATATGACCTCGAATCACCGATTGAACCGTGCGTTGAAGTCTGTTTTGCAGCAGCCAGGATCATCACTTTTGACCTTCATACCATGAAAGAAGTCGATTTGATGGGTGTGATGTACATCTCATTCGTATTCAGCAATTCGGAACTCTTCTGGTCTAGCTCTGCTTTGTTGCTATATACAATTTCTGTGCCCGATCTCGTCTATGATCGCTATTCTCTTGGAGGCCTCGCTGCTACCTTACTTGAAGATGATACATTTGGTAAGCGTCCTTCTAGTAGCTTAGTCGTTATTGTCTGTTAATGATTACGGCTAATGGGCACTTGGCTCAGAATATATCCTCGAAAAGCGCCAGGACATCCTAAATCGACTAAAGGGAGTCCTTGATGGCATGGTTGGGCCTACATTAATCAACCTGGATGAGTCCATCACTCTGGTTCACCATCTTCAAGAGCTAACTCGGATCGGTCTTTGGCCTCTTTCCACGAAATTCCATAAAGCCTCCACTGAAGATGTAATTCACAAGCTTAAGAAGTATCAACCTTGCAACCAGAGCAATTGTGGGTGCTCACGGCTTGGCCTTGGTTCAACTGTCAAAACCATTATACAGGATTTTAGCGTCCCATGTGGCCTGTGCTTAAATTGCTACAGAAACGGAAAGACTTCGCCATCCTCTGGCAACTGCACGGCCTGCCAACCAGCGTTCTGCGGAAGACCAGACGAGGAAAAGGACATGGAAACTAATCGACATTACTTGGGGATAGCACTTGGGGACTTTCCTTTTTATCCAGAGGATTGAAGAGGATCCATTCAGCGTATGTGTTAAGTACTTGTTATCCGTGGTTGAAATGAACGTTAGGTAGTCCGGTCAGAAATCTGTCAACCGGATTTCGGTTGGGTAGTGCATATCAAAGGACAATCTCCATGCAAGTCAAGATGTTCTAGGAGAAAGCTCAGAGTATGTTCGAGGATTGTACGTTCAAAAGCCTCTGACAGTCCAAGAAGAGGGAACTCACGTAGCACAAAGTATGCATGCTTCCATCCAATCAGTGAAACATTTGTAGATTGACACAATCATTGAGATATCCCACATATGTGCGCAACACATGTTATCAAAATGTCGCAAACATGGCAACGCTAGCTTTATATTGAAGTATAACGCTAACGCCTAAAACGATATTACTGATAGAACCTCTGGAAACATAGCTCTATGTGCTTTTGACCCTGTTTTATAGCCGTTTCGTACTTTGAAACATATTTGGTAAGATATATATGCTACTTAAGTGGATTCCAATAAGCGTTGGAACTTAACTTTAATAAACCCTCTATATGCACGACTTATGCTCAACTCTCTCACCCTAGAATCTCAGGTACAGAGGCTCGGATTTACAAGAAATGTCATCAAGGCACACACTGAAGAGAAGAGGAGCCCGTACAAAGACGGTTGAGCAAGGTCAGGGATATGGAGAGTCTAGAACAAATTATATGTTAAAGTCGGTAGGATGTTTGAATATCCCATCAGGTACTGGTATCCTAAAGCGATGGATATCAGCGTATGGATCGGTTCCTCGGAGGTGATCAAAAACTTTGCAGACATCACGTCAAAACATATGCATTTCGTACTCCCATGTCGAGGGATCCTTGCTATCAATGTAATGCCATGGAAACGAGGCCAGGCTACGACATCACCAGATCAGGATTGTCACACTTTGGGGTTCTGCCTGAACGGACTACAGTGTCCCTGATAGATTCTTCATAGTGCTGAGCCAGAGGGGTCGAAATCTCGCAGTTTTTAACGACGAAAGTGTCGCAAGTTGATAGACACAAGAAGCCAAAGGAGAAAGAAAGGAAGATAATTACAAACGCATGCTGCAAATTTCCAAGCCCAGGGTTCAAAGAGGAAGAGGAATATCGGTCTTTTGAGTATTACCTTCTGATTCGTTCGATGAGTAATGTTCCGAGGAAGTTGTCTGAAGTATTGCGTTCGAAATTGCTAGAAAATTGTGAAGAAAGCCGCAAGCTGCCGAAATGAAAGGCCTACAGCGCAACAGCTTTGTGTCACTTATTGTAAGATTACAAGGAGATTACCAACCCCCCTCATATTGTTCTTGGCTTTAACAAAGCCTTGTGTGATATCTCCAATGACTTTTCTTTGTAGTTCGTCCTGGGCTTTAAACGGAACGTGAGCCTTTTGGAATAATGCGGATCAGACAAAGCGATTGTATCAATTAAATCGGTTGCCTGCTTGCCATTCTTATTGTATATGACACGAAATCTGCATCTAGTAATACTCCAATTGGCCGAGGATCACACAAGACTAGGACTTTAAGCAGTGCTCTCTTGGATATCTCACGGGAAGAATGTGCAAACTCATCGAAGTTCTCGCCTCCCGTTGTCGCCACCCACTCTCACTCCACTACGAGCACTGCGACCGCGCAAGCTTTGCCCATCTCTGCGAAGCAAAGACCAGCGCCATCGACGGCTACTCGATCGGCAACACCCAGCCTCTATGCGAATCATGTTGGAAGAAAACAGAAGCAAAGATGTATGCTGAGTTCCATGAAGAGAGGCGAGAGATGACCAAAAAGATGAGGGCGGAACATCTGGACGATGAGGAGATTAGGGCAGCGAGGAAACAGCATAGAGATCTTTTCTACCAAAGACTCAAGACAGCGAAAAAGCCACTTCCCGCTTTGCCAGACGATGCGTCTGCGAGCAGCTCTATTAGTGACATCACCGAGCTCGAAAGGGACTCGAATGCAGAAGGTTTATATCTGCTGGGCGGCAATCCTCCAATGGAAATCGGGCGTGGGGACAAACTTATTATAGGAGTTGGTCAAGAAAAATGGCCAAGAGGGCCAATTTGAGATCATCGCTAGTAGAAAGTCTTGCTAATTGATTGCAATTCAATACAATTTCGTTCAAATGAATCAAATACGTATCATAAGTCACAAGTGAAATGTAATTCTTCAAATGAATTAATGTCCTGGGAACCAGTTGCAAACCATCTTCTTAAACCGACCTCCAATCGCTGACATGACATACTTAACTTTCGTAAACAGTTGACATTTACACTTGACATTTGGAGCGGGCTGCGGGCCGAAAGATCCGCCGCCTCTCCGCCATCTTATCGCTCCCCACCGTCATTCCCGACTAACAATTTTCTAGCCACTGCTTCCACCTGCCATCCAACTTTATACCTTATCGCCCATAGCAAAGATGGGCAAGCAACCGAATCTCTATGCCTTCAAGGACATCGATCATCTCGCTACAGCTCTGCGGAAATACTTACTGCAGTGTCAAGGCGCAGGCTTCGAGCGACACAACGCCTTCAAAGTAGCCGTCTCAGGTGGTTCGCTTCCTAAAACGCTTGCAAAAGCCTTGCTTGCTCCCAGCGATGAGAATGGCTCAGTCGACTTTTCGAAGTGGGAGATCTTTTTCGCTGACGAACGAGCGGTTCCTCTCGACCATGACGACAGCAACTACAAGCTTCTGAAGGAAGAGCTGCTGGACAAAATCCCAGGCAGCATGGGTAAGCCTACTATTCATACCATTGACGTGCAATACATGGACGACGTGCAGGAGATGGCAGACCAGTACCAGGACGTCCTCATGAAGTCCTTTGCTGCCAAGGACAGCGTAAAGATCCCGATATTCGACCTTCTCCTACTTGGTTGTGGACCAGACGGGCACACATGCTCTTTATTCCCCAACCACGAGATCTTACGCGAGTCTGATGCTTGGGTTGCAGCCGTTGAAGACAGTCCTAAGCCGCCCCCAAAGAGAATTACCCTGACATTACCTGTCGTAACGCATGGGTTAAAGATTGCTTTTGTGGCCACCGGAGACGGCAAAAGGAAGATCTTGAGTGACATCCTGGACACAGAGGAGGGAAGAAGTCTGCCATGTGGGCTTGTGAACGAAGGTGGAGCGGAGCGCGTGAGCTGGTTCACAGATAATGGAGCAGTGGAAGGTGTTGGCTTCCCCAGGCGGGGAAGCTTGTGATGGTACCCTCCAATGTACAGTAATGAGGTGCAAGGGATGCTCCAGTGCCCTAGCGCCATTGTGAAATTATGAGTAACGACTGTCGAACCGGAGACAAGCCCGAGCGAGGCGTTTTATATACACGATCATTGGAGCTTTCAACACGTTGTTTCCATGCTAAGCCACGATGTGTATGTACTAAGACACCAATCCTGGGGATCTATGCTAAACATCCGGCAAAATGATGGGGGACTGAGACATTCCATATGCGAGGTAATCCTAATCCTGCCGCTACACGGACGGCACTAGCCCTGCGAATGATCGATTTGGTATCCGAAATGACTCGATGGTATCCCTCGGTATTCGTTGTCCACTTCTAGATTGCATGCAGGAAGGCTGAGTGGGTAGGGGGCGGATGCGTAGCAATTCAACCCGGGACCCGACCCTGCATCCGATGGACTAAGATCTGCTTATGTACCATTCGACTTCCATCTACATCCGCTTAGACCGGTTGTTTGCGATCCAGGATGAACCTTGTCAGTTGACGCCGTTGAGTTCAGTATTGTTTGTGCAACATCGTTCCTTCATCCAATACAATGGTTACTGGACCAGATCACAACGCCTTTGAACCATAGACGATGCAGATAGATTGACCGCCATTTCTGCCTGACCAATCACCAYAAGTGATCCTACCTGTGGAACTGTTTGCCATCGGGAAAGCAGAAGTGAAGCAGTAGTGAAGCGTTCCAACCCTCCAACTTATAGCTTGTGGATTGGGTGGTTGAAAGTCCGAGACCGGGGCCTTAATACTAACCTGACACAGTACACATGTTCTAGAAGAGTCAGGTGATGGCCGGCCCATGTGTAAAGCTTCTATATTCGGCACTGTACCATATGTACACCTTGTGAGCAGTCAAAAACCTTTTGGGGATATCTCCCACCTGATTTGCTCCTGCGGTTACCAGTTTATGATGGAGTCCTTATCAAAATTTGGAAGACGCCACGCTGATTGCAACTTATCCATGCCCGTTTGCCATGCATCTGGACGAGACTAGAGATGTCCATTTTGGAATTACAGATCGCTATGCGCGTGCAGGTTGGCCTTATCCACAGTCCTGGGTCTAGCTCTTGAGTGTCACCAAAAAGMCCTTAGGATAGGCTTCTTTCTGTGGATACTACACCATGGCTTGCGAGCTGTCCATTCTTCCAAATGTCCCAGTCAACTGTTCAGGGTTGCCTGATATCTATGATGCTTTCGATGTTGGACGAAAAGACTGTCGTCTTCGTATGACACAGAGGAATAGCACCAGTCCATCAAGCGAATATTGTCTTTACGTCTGCAAGTTGCCTCGCTATCGCGGCTGTTTCAACGACTCCCACTGTTCGAGAAGCATTAGTGCATCGCCAGAGTGACTCCGGCAGTCTCTTTGATGGCGATCCAATCTTTTAGGATGATCTTGATGGCCCTTGATTTACCATGACATCGTGGGGTTTTGCTCGATTTTGATGCCAAGGAATCACTGTTCAGCTTATGTGGCTCTCCCTACAGCGGCTGCCTATTCGTCTTGCAGGTTACCAGGTTTCTTTACGATAGGGACTTCTCGACAGGGCTTTCGGATATGTGCTCCGTTGATCCATGCCTCTGCTGACGGGTCCGTGTAAGGTTGCCATTGTGTGCCTTACCCCTGCACCGGTTTTGGTGCTTTATACGACTATCGGACCTTCCCTCCTCAATTTCATTATCAACGGCCACTGGATTCTCTATGTCTCTCCAGCGCTGATAGCTAGTTCCATACGCTGTAAACAAATTCTCACATTTGTTGAAGCATCTAATGAGGCTCACTCGTCGAACGCAATAGTGCTAAGGGATCCATCAATGTCGAAACATACATCATCACCTACGTCCGCGTTACCATCAAGACAGAGCCACAGATCTTGCTGAGAATGCCCCCATCACCGATACGGCCAAAACAAAGGGTCATTATTGGAAACGTTAGTGAAGATTCTTTTAGCATGATGACAGACGCTAATAAATTCTGCACTGTATAGCTACCGAACAGTTTGTTCTCAAAGARCTCGCCCTGGCAACAAGTCAAGGACTTGCTTCGAGGAATAAAAGGCCATCCAGAGCCCCAGCGTTGTGATGTCGACCTAATGAATGGGTTGGCTTTCTGTCCTTACGTGGAAGCGAAGCATGCTCGGGAGGCATATAGTATGAACCCTCCTGGATAAAGCTACCGACGAGACTATTGACCGACTCTGACATTTTAGACTTTTTGCAGGGATATCTGTGGTCTCTCGAAGGTCATGAGTCTATTTTGAAAGCGTGGCTCATAGAGTGGGACTCCCAAGGGTACCCGCATGAGCTTGCAGGTCCTGTTAATGACAGCAATGGCGTGACACATGTGTGTTCTCCATCTGCTATTCCTCGAGGCCATACGCTCAAATCCCAGCGGACGATTGCAGAAAACCGTTTGGCACCAGCGCGGTTTGGTAATAGCGGCTCACTGCAAATGGCTAGCAGTTCCATGAGCCAAGGCGACGCCAAATACCACGCGGGTTCCGGCATGATGCAAAGTCAGTATGCATCAAGTGCATATCAAGCTGTAGGCAGCTATGCACCACTAATACGACCTCGAGTTTGCAACCCAGGTCAATACATTGGTGGCGCGACACCTCCGAATTCGCCTTCCTTCGATCTTAGGGGCTTCTCTTCGAAACAACAATCAGGTCAGACACATTTTGGGCCGCCTCCCACGCCTCCACGGACCGTTTCAAGCACATCAAGTATCTCATCAGTGTACACTACCTCTGTATCTTCCATTGCTTCTGACTTTGGTGAGGCCAAAGTCCCAGGTCCGTCCAGCATCACCTCAACCGACTCAGTTTCCTCGTCCGGTGTGAGCACACCCGGACCATGCATCGTATCCTCATGCTACTCGCCTTCGTCTTCCACAGTTGGGGGCTTAAACATTCGTGGACCATCCAGCATCGCTTCAGACGACTCGGCCTTCTCCGTCATGGTTGGTGGTTTAAGCATTTCTGGTCTCTCTAGTGTTCCTTCCAGCGCTTTAAGCTCTCCCGCTACGATTCGGCGTTCCTCCCGGGCGAGCATTATATCTCAGCCTGCTCATGGAACCTACGAGCTTTGGGTTTACCCTATCCCCACCGGAACAAGCGAGGAGACGTTCAACGCCGAAGTGCTCGAAGCGACTTTAGGCCGCTACACTTCGCATAACGGAATTACAATGGTGGACACGGACGAGCAGATGCAGGTCTGCGTAACTTACCACGAAGAAGAGCAGGCCAAGCAGGCCGCTAGAAAGCTTGTGAGGGTGTGTTATAAGGGCAAGAAGCTGCGGGCACATTTGAAACAGGTGCTTGAGAGTAGATTAACGATCTAGTAATAAGTGCATTTAGTGTATGAGCCGCGATGGCCAGAGAGTAATCCGGTCCTCCAGGCTCTTCACTAAGGGACAAGAAAGCAAGGGAGACTGCTATCAGTTGAGGTACAAAACACATTGTCATTTCTCCCAATTATACTTTGCTTGGAGTTAGGAGAGTAATGTTCATACTTATAGACATATAGACCTAAAAGCAAGACATCTGACCATGGTTCTCATCTGATAGTTCTTGCTGAGTTTGGGAGCACAATGCGCGGTCATTGCGTACTTCAAGTCTTCGATTGCATATGAATCTTGCGTACTACCATGAGTGCGGAGATAAGGAGGGTTTTCTCTCTGACCAGAAGAGCGGTAGTGATACTATTAATACTATTACTTAGTTCACTGTGAGATCGAGCCCATATTTGAAACGCTGTTTACTGGACCAGCGCCCCGTCGTTAACAGGTATTACATAAATCAACAAGATGGTAACGACGTCGCCATGCCCAGGGAAAACGCGGCTCCAACCAACTCAGATCCTACACCACGTAGCCTCAGTTACGACTTTTTCCTCGAGTCCCAAATCACTCTATCATACATAGCCCACCATCTCTTCACCTCTTCCACTCCCTCTCTATCCACCTCAAAACCACCCAGTAACCCCCCAAGCCAACTCCAAGAAAATCAAATCAAGCCTTCTTCTTCCCCGCCTCCACCGCTCTCGCTTTCGCGGCTTTCTTCCGATTACTCCGTATCATAACCACACTCAGAAAGCTACCAACGACGGCCGAGCCCAGAAGCATGAGAATGACTGGTATGCGAATGGCCCAGACGCGGGGAGGGAAGAAGTCGTGGAGAGGGTGGCCTTGGTCGACGAATGGCTAGAGGGTTTGTTAGCACGGAGAATGGTAAATCGGGGGAAATGAGATAGGGAAGGGGGAGGAAGGAAGAGGAGGAGTACCATGAGTAGTGTCCATGTGGTATAGTAAAGAAAGACAGTGGTAGCTACTATGAGCATCATCAGGCCTACTAATTTATCGAACTGGATGTGAAGAGGTCAGTGTATGTATATGGGCAAGTTGGCGTTGTAGGGCTGACCATGATTTTCTGAAGGTATTGTAAAGAGCGTGATGTTGGGATGGTGCAGAAGGAGCGACGCTTTTTGCAAAACTCAGGCAGCTGGATTGATTGGTGTTTAACCTTCTGTGATCCTGACAGCTAAATCGAATTTCGGTAAGGCTGAAGCCACTAGCGGCTTCCTTCCGCGTCGGGCTTGGCGTTTGTTTACTTCCGTTGATCTGAGTATTGACAGACTTCACGCATCAATTCTCATACCAGGGCCACTGTCTACAGACATAAAGACATCGAGCTCACACTTTAAACTCAAGGGGTAGCTTTGCGGTAGTGGACACGTCTATCTCACATCTGTGCAGCTTGAAACAATCATGGTAAGCCCCACCCCCCCATTCATCCCCAACACTCACTGAACCCTCACCACCAGTCCCACCCACCAACCTACAAACCCTCTCCCCTCTCCTTCGGCTCTCCACGTACCTCCCCCTTCCGGCGCCCAGAATCTCCAGCCTCCCCCCTCCGCCAAACCGATTCACCCTCAACAATCCGCCCCTCCACCCCCACCAAATCCCTCTCCACCCCAACAATCCCTCAAACCTCCTCCTCCAAGCTCGAAACAACCACCGCCACCAACACCATCACAACCCCAAAACCATCCACTCCAACCAACGACTCCCCCTGGACACCCCGCGGCCTCCCACCACCCCACTTCCGCCCCGCCCCAACATCTCCAACCCGCACCACCAGCGCCCTAACCGCCATCCACTCCACCACCACCCGCCCCCACCTACCAACCCTCTCCAACGGAATCCCGACCCCCCTCCTCCCCTCCCTCCACACCACCTTCTCCCTCCTCGACCACGACGCCGACAACCTCCTCACCCCCCCCGACATAACCCACACACTAACCACCCTCTCCCTGCCCACCACCCCCTCCTCCCTCGCCACATACTTCCCCCCCGGCGCCCCCCAATCCCTCTCCCTCCCAGCCTTCCTATCCACAATGTCGAACCTCCTAGCGCCGTTATCGAGTCAAACGGAACTATTGAATGCCTTTGCGGCATTTGATGAGAGGGATAGTGGGGAGATTGATGTCAAGGAGTTGAGGGATGCGGTGTTGGGGACGGTGCCGGAGAGTGGGGGGAGGGTGTTGGGGGGGGAGGAGGTGGATGAGGTGCTGGGGGGGTATGTGGGGAGGAGGGTTTTTGGGAAGGG
>KE598570.1:428020-471914 GCA_000444155.1 Cladonia macilenta KoLRI003786
AGGGAGTGGGTTGGGGGGGTGTTGGGGGTGGGGGAGGAGGGGAAGAAGGATGAGGGGGGGAAATGAGGGGGTTGGGATGGGTAACTGAAGTGGGTGGGATGGGAAGTTGGTTGTATCATCAAGCGAGAGGCTTCTATTTTATTCGTTCTATGATATGGGTACTAGCAGCAGCAGCTTTTGCGGCCAAAATTCTGTTCTAAGCTAAAGTAAGAGCGACATCGCTAAATGCACATATACTAGCCATATTGGTACCTGTCTATGTCTGATTCCCATCGCCAAAACTTGAGCCAGCAAGCATGCTTCACATCGTTTCCCTCATCTTCTTCTTCCTCAACCTCTCAGGATCCGGAGTCCTTATTCCAGCATTTTCCTTCCACTTATCCTCCACACTCCCTTCCTTTCTCTTCCCCGGAGACATATTCTCCTTACTCCATTGCTCCGCTTTCTCTTCCTCCTCTTTCAACTGCTCCAAATAGAAAACAACCGCCTCAAGATCCCGTCCCCGCCGATCGAATTCAGCCATGCACGGTCCGCACATCCTTACGGCACAGAAAATACATTTCCAGCGCTTATCATGCTCCTCCTGCTTGCAGACCATGCATGGTACAGGATTGTATTTGTTAGGTGAAGGTGCCATCCGCCGATGGCCTTGGTAGCATTTCAGGTGTATAATTGTCAGTGATGGTGCTGGGATGGGTATAGGTCCCTGGGGGAATGTTTTGGGTAGATGGATGTTCCGTGGTATTGGTGATGTTCGTGGGTTATCTGAAGGGGAGCTGGATGCGGCGGATGAGGCCCGACTTGTAGAGATAGGTGGCGAGAGGAGTGGTGGCGAAAGTGTCTCTCGGGTTGGGAGGGTGATGTTGACTGTACCTGTATTCGAGATGATCGGACGAATGGTCTCCGAGAGTCCGCTTGGTCGACGAGCTGGCTCAGTGAGTGTGCTTGATCGGTGTTGTAGAATTGGATGCTTGGGGTCGATGGTGTCGAAGTGAGAACTGTCTAGATGGATTGCTGTGAGTGACGAACGGCGGCGTGGGACCTGGACATGAAGAGATGACTTTTCTGGAAGTGGCTTTGTTGCTGATGGGGCTTGAGGTGTCACTTCTGGGTTTGGAGATGATGGTTCGCGTTCCTTTTCACCTCGAAACGTTGCTAAGCTTTGTTTGGCCTTTAAGGAGAGGGGTTTCCTCGCGAGTGAGGACGCTACTTGACCCATTCTGCTGGCCTGCGATGGCGAAGCTGCGTCAAGCTGGGAAAAGGCACGAGGCTTGCCGGGTGATGGTGTAGTAGGGTGGCTGGATTCGATCGAGAGCCCAGTATAATCTGGTGTTATTGAATCGGCGCTGGAATTGTGCGAGTGGTGTAGCTCAAGTTCAGTAGACTCTGGACCCTTTGTATATGTTTCGGGTGCTGGTGGGGTACACTGATCTCTTAAAGTGCCATACAGTGAAGATGAGCTACGGAGTCGTTGTGCTTGAGGTGGAATTTGCGTCTGGCGTGAGCTTCTAGCAAGCTGTTTGATGGATGAGAAGCCCAATGTGCGATGAGGATGTGATGGCCTCGTAAGATCAGGCAACGATTCATTTAAAGCTGGACGTAGCCATTGCTGAGGTGTGTGAGGGGGTGACGTAGAGTCAGATGAGGTTGGTTGTCGTGACCTTTGCTTGCGCTGTAGGAGTGGCGACATGCTCTTTCCGCTCGAAATGAATACCGACCTCCTGGTAGCACGCGGACTTCGGACGGTCGACCGGGAGAGGGTGCGACCCGAAGGTCGTGGCAAACGATCTCGGTGAATTTTTGAAAAGAAAAAATTCAGATTCGGGAACTCCATATCTTCACCGCGCTTGTGAGGCAGGAGCGATGCAAAGGCTATCTCCCCTACACATTCTTTATATCGCACCATATGGGATACAGCAAAGGAAAATAGGTAGAAAGGGTATCATTGTGAAGCAACCGAGGTAAAAAGCCGTATTTGTGGCATAATGCTGCATTAGCCAGGTGTTCAACGCTTTCATCTCTCGTAGCTAAAGTGGGCGTGTGGCTTTCATAGATGGGTTGAAACATTCTTCGATGAGGGGCAATTATTGTGTCACCTTGTAAAACGTGTTCACTGATATATGCATCTTGTCACGCGGGGGCACGTGCGGTGGTGTAGCTGCCAGGTTGCATCTTTCATAACACCACGTCTCCTTGGGAGGGCGTCGAAGGCATTCCCTTGGATTCGGATTAGCAAGGCAAAGAAAATTCAGTGGGCCACAAAAGGAGATATTGAGAAGAAACTTTGCTTTCTCGCTTTGTTGCTGCTGCTGGTAATGCCTGCTATGAGAGCTCTAGCTCTCTAGTATTTTTATTCATTAATTCCATACCGGACTGCGCTTGCCAACTGGGCTTATCTGCGCAGGATTACCCACAAGCGGACTCGCCGGATCGCGTTGGCTACCAGAACTACCGCTGCCTGCACTTTGCTTCCTGCCCCTCTCCCTAATTACCTCTACTGCTCTAGCCGGCATCGGTGGTGCAGGATCTTCGTCTTCGATATCGGCATATACGCTACCACCAGAAAGCAATGAAGCCGAGCGAGGACGATGGTCACTGTGTCGAAGGGAGCTGGAGTGGCTTCGTAGCCCATTGGCTTGATCGGGAGAGCCGAATGCGGGGAAACGAAAACCTGGCGCTGGTGTTTGATGAAGTACGCTGCCGGGCAGCTCACCTTCGGGAGTGATAGGACGCTCTTCTTGGGTACTGCCCATCACTTGTTGCTCGTGAAAGGCACTCTCGACAAGTTGAGCTTGTTGCCACATCTGCTGGGTCACAAAGCGGCTTTCTACGAGAACCTGCTGGTAAGTTGCCATATTTTCTTTCAGATTTCGCTCCAGATGTGCGCGCTCGAGATCCTTTGCGGCTTGTACTGAGTCCTTACGCTGCTTTGCATCCAAACCTTGGTTCGTGGTGGACAAGAGTCTTTCGTGTTGCTCATTCAACTTCGTCTTTCGTCCAAGCAAGCGTTCACGTTTTTGCTGGGCCGTCATGACTTCAGTCCGAACAGCAGATCTCTCCTGATGTGCAGATTCCTTGGTGCGGAAGAGCTTCTCTCTCACACTTGACTGTTTTTCCCTAGCTTTATCCCAAGCTGCTCTGCTCTCCTTCGACTGCTTCAGGTCTTCTTCTGGAACAGGTCCCATGGATTCTATCTCGACCGCGACGGAGTTGACAGCTTCATCTGCTTGTTTAGTGTTTTGATTCCATTGCAAGTGACGGTTTTGATGTGCCTTGTCTTCCCCACTAAGCTTGGCAATCTTAGCATTAAGGACATCAATGTCCTTCTTGAGMGCTGTAGATGCTGCTTTGTTCTCCTTTTTACTTTTCTTCTGACGCGCTTGAGCTTCGGTTAGACTAGCCTCGGAGGCAGCAATAGACTTCTTTAAGGTGGTCGTAGGTGTGGTGGGCGAGGAGGGCCGGTGTACTCGATGGAGTGACGACGAAGACGTAGCAGAAGAGACTGTTTCTTCATTAGCCGATACAATGCGAAGGAGGAAACACAGATGGAAGTTACCGTTCTCAGCCGCAAGCGGGGGTGGTGTGGTCACAATGGAGGACTGTATGACCGCACCATCCCCGCTTCGGACGAAGCAGCATTTGTAGCTAGAAGAAGGCGAAAGCCCGAAGACTTTCCCCATCCACTCACCACCTGCGCTGTCGTCCGTAGAAGACGCTTCGAGCCTTGTCGAGGTCCAGTCGGTATCATTGATGCGCACATAGTAGGGTTTCGAACGATCAATTCCAGCAGTGGCATTGACCTTTGAGTCTTCGTGGTCAGCTTCAGCGGGTCGCGGCATCGTAATTGAGCTTGCATGAAAGCTGAAGCTGGTCGGGAGAACATTCGAGATCCAAACACATCCTGTGTCATTCAAGAAGCGTGCGCTCCCAAGATTTCTCGTGTCGGTAGCATTGGCCTCTGTGGATTCCGAATGTGTATGGGACTGCTCGTACTCTCGGAGGAAAATGACTTTTGTATGAGCAAACGCAGCCCAAAGAGGCTGCTGGCTTCTCACATAGGTGCCTTGCCTACGTTTCTTTTTACCACTTGATGCCTTATCCCGGGCTTCTTTTGCGTTTGCAGGCGAAGGTTTTGCTGGCGGATCTGAAGACATACCGGCGACTTGAGGACCAGCTTCCGGTGGCGCAACAATTGAATGGCGAGAGGTTGAGCCAGCTATGGCTTCAGGATCCGTCTTCTTATTGATGGCGACCGCTTGAGAGTATTCTCGCTTTTGGTACCATCTTCTAGCAACATGGACCAATCCTTGGATCAAAATGTGAAGTGCGATTAGTACGCGAAACCAGCCAGCTGGTGAACGACTAGGAATGAAATCGTTTCCAGAGAACAAGCTCGGGCTTTTCGACGCGTAAGGTATTGAGGATAGGATTGCAGACCAATCGTATCCAAAGAGTCGTTTAGGTAGCCATTGATGGCGAGCCACATGGCTGGCCGTCACAATCCCCATGCAAAGAAGTGTACGATCAGACCCTTTCTTTTTACTTGCATTTCCTCCACCAAGCTGCGTTGCAACCATAGCTTGTGCCAATTCAATGGCAAGAGCTTGAAGTGGCTGCCACAAAACCAGCCACAAAACTAACCCAATGACATCCGTTAATACAATCGTAGCCAGTGATGGTGTACCACCAGAACCTTGGAATATTTCATGAAACGTTGTGGGAAGGCAGGAAGAGCCGGCAGGCGTTATGAAGGTAAGCACGGCGAAGAGGAAATTGGTAGCCGTTATGATCGTTGGAGGTAAGGAAAGCAAGACGATGAGGATAGCAATGCAGTCGCTAAGGGGACAAGACCCTATGACGGTACGCGTGAAGTGCCATATGCTGTTTTCGTGCGCCTTAGGAAATTTGGCAGCGTTGACGTCGATCTTGCGGTGTGTGTGCTCGACAGAGCCATTCGCATGGCTGGTTCCGTTGGGCAATAGCTCTCCAATACCTAACGGAACCTGCGGCTGAATATTGCCAGGCTCTTCAGCGACTTGTACACCGTTTCCTGTACTTGCGGGCCCTCCACTTGTACGTCTGTCAGGCAGCCGCGCTGTCGTGCGACTGGAGGAGGCGGATGTTGCAGGCAGACCATTGAGATGGGAGGTCGCATCGGCGCTCCCATTTAAATGACCATTCGACTTTTGCTTTGAGATCCTCTTGCCTGGCGCGACGACGCCGTTCTCATGGCGGGTGTTGTGCTGGTTTCCTGGCTTCTTCGGCCCGCGTGGCATGAGCAAGCCTTCTTTCGAGCGAGGAGTTAGGTATCGCTCGAGTCAGTCATCCGGATGGCTTGGACGCGAAGACCAGCCGGCGTTAGAGTAGTGTAAAGCTGTATTGACCCAAACCTGGTCCAGATGTGGGAGAGTGTATGGTGGAAAGAACAAGGTAAGCTAAAAGAATAATAATTGGCGACGTCGTGGGAGTGGAACTTTGCCGTAGCCAAAGCGGTTAAGTCACAAAGCTTGGCACGCCCTTGGTATGTGCGCAAACAATTTTGCGGGAAAGCGCCGCACAGTCGCTGCACCTAAAGGACAACAATTTTTCCATAAAGCCACCATGTCCTATCCATGTCCTATACACCGTAACACCCTTGTCTCCGGGTACTCTACATCGTGGACAATGCTA
Organism: Cladonia macilenta KoLRI003786; assembly: GCA_000444155.1. Lineage (NCBI taxonomy): Eukaryota > Fungi > Ascomycota > Lecanoromycetes > Lecanorales > Cladoniaceae > Cladonia > Cladonia macilenta. Next base: position 433,691 of record KE598570.1, read on the forward strand.
GACCACATTACCTCGGTCGCCGCCGTATAATGCCCGCTGCATCGTTGTGAAGCTTAAGACGGATGCCCAATGGCCTGTTTGCGTCAAGGAAATAAACTTCGGAGATGTACTATGAGTAAGGACTAGAACTGATTTCCATGCATGATAGCATGCATCTACAGCAGATCACTTCCGGCAATGCCTCGTTTGCTCCTACCCTGGTCATGAGGAATGAGGGGATGATTGCATCAAAGATATGTGGCATCAGGCATCAAGCACTCTTAGCAGTTACATAAAGGTGACGCGATATCTACTAGCCGGCATGGCCCATGTCTTCCACAGCACCCTCCCGGTCCCAGCTTTCCTCCTCTAACCTCTTCACCCTATGCAACAAGTCCCTTACTTTCGTCTCGTTGCGCTCTTTTGCCTCTTCCTGCAGCTGAAAGGTTTCCTGGAACTTCTCCACCATAAAGTCTCGCAATGGTGACTTTCGCCCACGCCGGTAATCATAGACCACAATATCTTCTACGCATCTCGCCGCTGCCCGTTGATGTTTCTCGGATAATATGAGCACGTCCAGAATGAATGAGTCTGTAGCAGCTGTAGGCGCAGAGCGCAGCTTATGATACACTGATATCCGATCTGGCCATATCATAGGCTACCAAACTCGTCAGCTTTGACAAATCATAAACCCTGTATTTCTTGTTGTCTCGCCACGTACAAATTTATAGTCCGTCTTCATACTTCGCAACATCAATCCATCACCTCTTGACGTCCAAAGCTYAGACCACTCCTTCTTRTGCTTCGGATCTATGTAATTTGCAAAATTTTGCGCCCAATTGATGCGACCTGACTCTGCATATTTTACGTATGTAACATTATTAACATGGCCTTGGTATTTTGTTAGATCCCTGCGCACTTCTGGAAGCGGAGCTTAGATACCCTTGTCAATGGATTAGGTCATGCTCGAAATGGCAATTTTGAAGGCGGTAATACAATTGTAATTCGAACCAAGTACTAAATTATATCGACATGTCCAAGAACGTAAAGCCAACCACGGAAAATTGATCTTGAAAGCATTTGGAGTGCATATTTCAGAAAACATATAGAATAGTGACATTTTACGTGTAAAGGGGAACCATGAGACTTTGTGTCCCGTGTAATATGACAGTAGAACACTTACCATAACGTCCTATTCCCACTCCAAAGCATCCAGTCAGCGTACCATTTCCAACCCCCAAAACCCCTTCCTACGACATTCCCAACAGGCCACTCACCATGTCACCCCAGACTACCTCCCTCCCCTCCGCCCCAGCCCTCCCTCTACCCGTCAAAAACCCCTCTGACCCGGCGACCAGCTCCCTCCACTCCCTGGCCACAACTTTGAGTATTTCCCCTGCCTCATCCACCTGCTCTGGCTTCAGGCCAAAGATGATGCATTTGCCAATACGCGATTTGAGGTCCGAGAGCCAACGAGTGGGGAGGGAAGCTGTGACTGGCGCGGCAGTGGAGGAGGCGAAGCGGATCGGTAGGAATGAACTATGACCGGGCGAGATTGGTCTTATTGAGTGTGGGCTCAAGAGAGAGATCTGAAGTCGTGGAGGAGGCATTGACTGTGATTACTGAGTTGCAATGGTTGAAAGAGGAAACGGGTAGACGGACAATGATTAGGATTTCGAACTAAGGCAGGGCTCCTTGACTAGTGGTATTTAGTTCTTCCTTCCAACTGACTTCAACTCTTTACATCCTGAATATGAAATCGAGACTGATACAGAAGAATGCAGGCGGGGCGTCAATCGTGAGCTGGGGAATTAGCAACAGGCTAGCTAAGGACATAATGAATTCCCCAACCTCACCGAGGGTGCTAAGTAAAAGAGATTGGAGCGAAGCTCTCACGCATAAAGAGCACTTACAGCGCCACATGAGTTCAAATCGGTATGACGTTCGGGCAGCGAACAAGCTTATGGTAGTGTTAGCTACCAAGTACAACGTCTACTTGAGGTCTTTGATGATTCGGGTGCTCGTCTCTAACAGCCCAATTCTACTAGGCTGTGAAGCAGCAACTACGAAGTAGTAGCTATTCACTCCATAGACATTGCGTAGTGGTATTTGAAGGCTTAGCGAATAGCACAATGCGATATCAAGGCAAGACTAATCCCAAGGATTTTGTTTTCCGTTAGGTACCGGAATAGCATTTAGGTAGGTGTTTCACCTCATATGTGCAACTTCGGTTTCAACTTCACACCACCACCCAAATCGGACAACCTGCAGATTCAAAATTCATAAATCGGAGCAGTGGCTTTTTCCCAAGCGAGAATCCCACTCAACATCGCTCCAACGGCTAAATCCATTGTTTGTTATTGTGATATCTCGACTATTCAAGGTACCATATAGGCATTAGCGTCACCATTTGTTTGCCAAACACAGGTGTTATTCTATCATTTAGGTTATGAGCTCCCCCCAATACTAGGCTCTAGCACCTCAATACAGTTACATTCAATCCGTTTTGCAGCTCAACGCCTACGACATTTATCAACCTCCAACTCGCAATCACGAGAGTCGCCACGTCAACTCACACCTCATTCGCCAGAAGCATCTAAAGCTCAGCCACTCGACCACAAAGACACATCCCCTCACCATCAAGATCAAGATCGTCACTACACGTCCTCGTGATCATGGCGGGCACACTCCATGGTACGGATCCAGCAGGAGACGTAATGCTGCTGGTTGAACCAGATAAAGTATCGATTCGGGCCTCATCAAAAGTGCTAAGTCTAGCATCTCCCGTGTTTGACAAAATGCTAGGTCCGCACTTCGCGGAAGGCCAAGCTTTGTTAAAGAAAGACTCACCTGAAAAGTCTGCGGAATCTCCTACTGAGATCGCATTGCCCGATGACGATCCCGAGGCGATGGTTCTATTTTGCGATACCATCCACTTCAAAAGACATGCCACGCCGTACATTGAATTTTCTCTCCTTGCAAAAATGGCTTCCCTTAGCGAAAAGTACGATTGCTCGCTAGCCTTGAGCTCTGGAAGCGAGGTATGGCTTTCGAACCTCAAAGCCACCAAAGAAGGCAAAAGCTGCTTTGTGAAACTACTGTGGATCTCGTACGCTATGGGGAACGATCGCGCCTTCGCGAGGATCTCACGAGAAATGATACGCGTATGTACCCCTGATGAGCTAGCCCGCCAAAAGCAGGAGATGGACTGCACAAGCCTCTCAGAGACGATTATTGGTGAGCTTACTTCGAGTACAATCAATGGCTTGGTGTCCGGACACCTGACTAATCCTTATGCGAAGAGTCCGCCGAWGATATACGCGATACCGACTTCTTCAATCTGTGCGACGAGATTAGATCAATCCTGGGTCGCCATATGAGGAGAAAATGCCCTAAGACCGCCAAGCACCGAGCAGAAGCAACATGGTGCTTCCATGTTCACACAACCGGCTGTGKAATGGAAGAATTGTATTCCATCGGCCTTTGGCCTATACCTGACACCAATACCCAAATCACGATTCAAGAAGTCTCAGACCGCCTCTCAAGGTTCGAGGATCACACTTTCACCGAAGGCTACGACAGCGACGAGGAGTGGTGTGATCAATGGAAGTTTGATTTCAAGCAGGTTCTGCTAGACGCAGTAAAGAAGACTTCGGTGCGTGGTGGACTGTGCATGAACTGCGTTAAAAAAGGCAAGATCATGGTTGCAGATGGCAATTGTCGTGCGAAATCATTGGAAACTTGTAAGGGGATTTTCGAATGAGCTTACATAGAACCTAGACCTATCAAGGTCGTCTAGGCATAGACGAAGTAYAATATCTCATCGAGTACTTGCCAAATGCAYGTGTATTTAGAAYACTTTGGTATTGTCTCTAGCGCTTAACGAAAGACCTCGCACCTCAGACATAACTGCGCTGGGAGCAAGGAAGAGTCTTGTTAGCCAAAGCTCCTGCGCCGACGCCATGTCTACCTCCTTAAAACTCATCGACAGTACCAAATGTGTATCTATTTTCCAGGCTCCACGACCACGCGGAAATGCCGTTAATTTGGAAGGAGCGCCTGGAGTTCAGACCTCAATCCAGGGATGAAGTTGGTGCTGATACTCATGCACAGGCAATGAGACATACCGATGTACCAACTTCTTTGAGCAGAAGTAATTGCATGCATGAGGAGACGAGGCCGATGTACGGCCGAACCTAAAGGTCGTAACACAAGACTTACTAAACCAAAATAAGGAACTTCACTAGCGAAGTGAAGTGTTGTTTTTTTGCTTAGTCCAGCCTTTCAATGCCATTCCATTCTTCTTCTAACTCAAATCAACATCAATCCGTATCAACGACACAATCATGATTTATTCATTAGACGTTGACCCCGCCGGCGATTTAGTGTTGAAGCTTGGTCCTGTTGATGAGCCGTTCTTGATCCGGGTGTCTTCGAAAGTCCTTAGCTTGGCATCACCAGTTTTCGCTGCTATGCTGAGTCCAAGGTTTGCTGAAGGACAGGCTTTGGAGGATAGTAAAGGAATGGTCGACTCAACAACAACTATTGCTCTTCCAGAAGATGACTTTTCGGCAATGAGTTTGATATGTTGCACCTTGCACTTCAAGGAAGATGCCGCTCAACGTCCATGGTTCCAGCCCGGCATCCTTATGGGACTGGCGGTGATTTGTGATAAGTATAACATGTCAAAAGCACTCAGTCCATGGTCCCGTATTTGGATGGACACCCACAAAGACGGTCAGTTTGACAAATTCCAAAAAGCCGATATATCCTACGGGTTGGCACACCATGAGACTTTCTGGAAGAGCACGCGAGACATCTTTCGCCACTCCAAACCGGCTGAGCTAGACATCGAACATAGTCTTCTCCCGGATAAGGTCATAGGTGAATCTCCAGTGTCAATCATAACTGGTGGACCTATTTTACTGATTGCTCATCCTCATCTTCAGATACGCTCCGTATTCAACKCAAGAGTCTCCTCGACCATCTTCAATCCAGACTTGAGAACTTGGTAACAATGCTTCTCGAATATGGATGCGTCACTGAAGAGTACCAAGGACGCGTCCAGTCCTGCGAACACCTCATGCTATTGGGAAAATACATAAAGTGCCTCTATGACCGCGGGCTTTGGCCTATATCGAAAATCCAGATATGCAGTATTTCCAAGGCTTTGGATCTATTTGGCTCGTTCCCGAAACTTGATTGCACTGCAGTCGAGCGGCAAATGATGGGAGGAACGGGTTGTTTAACATGTCAGGAGGTAGATTTTAAAGATCTATTAGAGGAGACTCTTGGTTATCTGGATCGTAAGGCAACAGGCCTTTGTCTTTCCTGCGTAAAGCACGGGAGATGCACCGAGAGGGAAGGCAATTGCCATGCAGAATTGGAATGCCAATTCCTGGCAAAAGACAAAGCACGAGACCAGTTGGCGAAACGTCTGCAGGGCCATTAGAGTGCAAGGGAGAATGTCCTACGGTGATGCGTTCCGCTTAATCAAATGTACCTGGATATCCTTCCAGTACATAGCATTGATCAGTTCTCGAAGTAGGGGCCAAAAACAATGATTACACTCACTACTCGAATGAGTACCTGTAAYGCAGTTCTCAAATACGACCAGGTTCGATAATGTTCTTGGTTGTTCTGGATGTTAGTAACCTTAGCTTCAAGCAACTATGTCCCAGACCTTAGCACGTGTAGTATACACATCTCGTCTCCATACACATACCTCTAATATGCCAACGCAATTCCTCTTCACCCAACCTTGACCTTGGGGACTCGGGGCAAGGACCATCTAACACAATCAGGATTACCAAAATCCAACATAAAACCCCCCGTTTTCAACCATACTTCTAAAACGCCCTGAACACCCCTTCATCCCCAGATCTGATCAACTCCTCACCCAAACCGACCCACCACCCCTCCCTCCCAAGTCACAAATCCCAATTCCCCGCCCCCAGCACCCCTACCTAAAGCCCCCCTACCACCCCCACGTCCCCGGCCCCCCCTTGACCCTCCCCTCAATATCACTCGTAACCCAACCCCCATAAAAATCCCCCGGCTGCGGCTCCACCTTTTCCCCATCAACAAAGCAATCCCACGGCCCAGCATAAAAGCTTAGATAACCCCTAATACTTTCAAACCCTTTTGTCGGGTTTTCATAACTCCAGATGCGGTTTGTGATCGTTTCTTTATCGGGGGTAGCGGTGGTGGTGGTAGTGATGGTGGTAGTGGTAGTGGTAGTGGTTGGAGTGGGAGGGGAAGGAGTTTCAATGTTCCAGTATGTAGCGCGGCCTTTCCATTCGCAGAAGGAGGTGTGGGGGGAGCGGAGGAGGGGGAGGGTGAGGGAGGAGGGGGGGAGGTAGTATGCTGTGGAGAGGGGTGGGTGGGTTAGTGGGGTATGGATTGGGGAAAGGTGGGGGGGAGAGGAGGGTTTACTGACTGGGTGGATGGGTGGTTTCGAGGACCCAGTATGCGTCTTTGGTGTCGGCTATTATTTGGTCATGCCATTTGATTTGGAGATGCCGGGGGGTTTTCTCGAGGAGGGGAGGGCGGGGGAAGGAGTGGACGTTTAGTTTTGGTTTTGGGGGCATTGTTAGCGAGGATGGGGGAGAAAAGAAGTTTGAGTTGTAGAGGTATATGGCTATGAGGATGGTAACGGCTATAGAAGTGTTTATCAGAAATGAGAATCTAGCCGTCATGGACATCGCTAGTGTGCTGAGATGTTCAGAAGATGTCGAAATTCTTCTAATACATGGTATATGGTAGATATGTATATGTTAATAATAGTAATACAGAAAGACTGTGCGGTAGAAATGAATGCAGGAAATGTAAACGCCGCTCATGCCCATGCCATGCTCCCGTCCATTGCAATGCTTGTTTCCAACGCCAATTCCTTGCCCAAACTCCTTCGCTTCCAATGATTGTTGTACACATATACATATTCATGAACTCATTCAGTACATCCGAGGTTACCTCCTTTGCGGAAAACCTCTTGATTGCATCCTTCCAGCATCACTTGCGGAGGGGGAATCGGGAGACTCTGAATTTCCCAGTGGTTCAAGGCCTGGGCGGACCAAAACACTCCATTTAGCGGGCGGAGGCTGCTGAGTGCCCAGCCTGCCCGCAATCTCCCGTGCCCTTTGCTCACCAAGTCTCCCGTTTGAAAGAGGCTGTGTTTGTGATCGCTGCTCCACACTGGTCGGATATCGCATAGGACTTGCAGAAGTCGAAACTGGCACCGGACCAAATTGGAGCTCCTGCCGTTGAAAAGGGGATCTCAAATGAGGAGATTCAGCTACCGGTGAGAGCGTTGATCGAGGCCGAGTCCCCCGATGCTCTGGTTCGTCCTCGCTGTCCTCTTCGATGCTCGTAGCGTCAGAGTCCTCTGAGTAAAACGTGCTCTGAGTAAGAGGCTTGCTTGACTCGCTCTTCTGATTTGCGTGATGTTTTCGTTTATAGGAGTTGCCAGTTGGGCCCCTGGCATGCTGCTCAAAAAGACCTGGTGGGGGAAAATTCTGGGGCAGGTTTGGTGGCCCTTTTCGATTTGATGATGGGAACAGGCCTCGAGCACTTGGTGATTGATGTGCTGGCACTGGCCTGCGAGCAAAATCTGTTGGTGACAACTGTGGGGGAACCCTAAAAGCCGGATGTACTACGGAACTGTTGGCTTGGATGAACGGATCGATATCTGGTGGCGATGAGGAATTGAAAAACGGATCTGACTGTGTGAGAGAACGGCGGGGATCTGCTTGTCGCTGGAGGCTTGATTGACTCGTGTTGTCCACTGTATCAGAGAATTGGCGAGGAGGCCCACTCGAAGGTGGGCGTACTGATCTGGAGGCATCAACTCCAGGAGGCCGCACACCTTGTCCCGGAATGCTATTTCGAGGGTTTATTTTCAGTGGCGAAGGGAACAAGCTATAAGTTGGCTTATCGGGCAGTAAATGAGAATCTGTTGTCCGATTGCTGATCGGAGATTTGGGTGAGGGTCCTGATGTCGAGTTCCGGACCGGAGGACCCACCGCCAAACCAATATCTTCAGTATCCATGCTTCTTTGATAATGATTCCAGCCATCTTCACTAGAGGTATTTGGAGTGACTAGCCTCAGGGGACCTCTCGGCGTGGGTGGTGGTAATTCTTCTCTGCGCTGATCATGACGTTCGAAATCCCCCGTAGAATTAGCAGCCAAATCAGGTGTGCTCTCTAGGCTACTATCCATAACTTTGCCTCCACCAAATGATGACGCAGTATGCCGCTTTTGCTGCCTCTTTCTACGGCAGAAGAGGAAAATAAACCCAATACCTAAAAAAAGGGCTGTGGCCCCTATACTTGCAACTGCGATACCAGCAATTTGAGGTTTAGTAAGAATACGTGTTGCCGCTGGCACCGCAGTGGCTTTTGCGGAAGATGTAGAAAATTCTGACGTTGGAGTAGGTGTCTTAGTCGGCGTAATCGTGTTAGTATCGAGCGAAGAAATTGGGGAATGTAGAGAAGAACTGGTCGCGATTGTCCCAGCTAAGTTGCTGCCGAACGCCGTGCTGGATACCGGAGTAGAAGATACGGAAGACGATATATGAGATGTAGATGCAGATGTAGATGAAGGGTTGTTGTCAGTGGTCTGGGTGGGGTATGGAGTTGTTATGGTCTGAGACACGACCGAGGTTGCAACTGCTGTGAGAAGTGTATGGGTGTTTGGTCTGGCATCCGGCACACCAAAGCAAGCCTTATATATATCTACTGCTTGTTCCTCGGTATAGTCTTCGCAACTGGAAACCAGACATTCTAGGCTTCCTTCGCCAATGGTAAAGCCAGATGGGGTAGTATTGACGCACAAACAATCGAAGTTGGGAGGAGGACCGCATACTGTCTGGTAGTTCTCGGCGACGAAAGACTCGACGCAGGTTTGAGCGCAGGTCGGTATTATTGCGGCGAGGAGTGGGGTTAAGGATTCCGTAGAGAGGGGGCCAGCCCAGATTAATTGTATAGGAAGGAGATAAAGCAAAGGCCAAACGGGAAGGGCCATAGACATGCTGTGAAAGAACTGCATTCATGGTTAGCTGTCTGTCTCTGATATCATAATTGGTGATGATCGGCGGGAATGGCTGCTTGTTAAAGCAACGGTGGATGGGAAGCAGCTGGTTAAGTCATAGAGCCCAGGCTATGACAAGCCATGATGCACTCCAGGCGTTCAGAGCGTGCATGTGGTGGAGGCAGGCTGTGTACTGCCATGCCGAAAATTTCTGACTCACCTGCCAAAACTCCAAAGCCCCACCAAGACATGAAGCCAGCTCCTTGCAATGCAATGCAGAAACACAACGTGCAGGACGTAGGAAAATGTTAGGAAAGACAAGGAAAACGATTAACAACACAACACGAAGAGATAAAAGGGAGAATGGACTGAAACATGACTGTTTCTCGACGTACGCGCCCTCACGGCCTATTTGTTTCCTCTGTCATGGGCAGGGTGGTATGGAGACGCCGTGCAGGAGCACAAGCTCCGGCGCTCATAATAGCGTTCACATGGATGAAGTACGCCATGTAGGTCAGTAAGTCTGCTCCGTGGATAGTTTGGCATGGGGAACGTGTAAGCGCTTGGATGAGTTGAGTTACGCTCAACCAACGAATGCAGACATTGTCACCATTCTTGGAGAGTCCAGTAAGAACTTGAAGTTCTATCTGCGGCGAAACGCTGACTCGGCGGTTAAATATAGATTGCACTAACCCCTTTCAGCCGCAAAGCCCCCCCAAGCCTCCACCACCGCCTTTATGATCCCTATACTCGATGTACATATCGGGCTTGTCCAAGGCTATAATGCGATCTCGCTATAGACCTTATTACAATGTAAATATCCTTGAGAATCGGTTGGGCCGAGTGTGAAATTGCACGAAATGCGCCGATGAGGAACCTTGACGAACGCGATACCAGGGCTTTCACCCCAGGTCTGAATGCCTGGAATAGATGATTCTGGATCTTTTCGCGAGAATCTTCCAGGCGACTGACATCGGGCGGTGGTAGCGAGCACGCATGCACTGCGCACGTAAGTGCATTCAAGGACTGTCGGTCACACATTTGGTGGGCTAGACCGGGTGATCGAGCATGTTCAATTGCTATATTGCTATGATACAAGAAGGCTAAACGAACTAGACCTGATCGCTGATGGTATTAGGAGGCAGCGCAAGCCTCCGAGAGTGCCTGTTACCACAAGGCAGACCAATGCCAATCCATTGCTAGTAAATTAATATGCAGGAATCGGAAGCCCCTCTGGCCGTGGCAGAGGACCATGTTGAACTAACAGAGGGTCTTCCAGTCGATACAGAAATTGATGAACAACGCGTACGGGTATAGTAATTGTGAAGGACTTCGAATGCTGAAATGAGCCACTTGACGGAAAGAGCACCAACTCTAGTACTTTAGGATGATGTACCTACAAGAAAGTTAGCTAATGTGGGAGCAATGCACATAGTAATAATCGGGACTATAATGCTTCATGATGGACAATGACTTACAAAGCGTGGATGATACCTGGGATGTAGCCCAAGATCGTCAAGAGAATGTTGATGAGGAAATCGGCATTGCAACCGCGTTCGAGGAAGACACCAAGAGGTGGGAGGATGATGGCGAGAATGATCTTGCAGATATCGCTATGAGTCCAAAATGTTAGCCTTGTTCTTCGCCAATCACCCTCTGTGACTTGCAGCTTGCGCGCCTGAAACACAGCTGCGGACAATGCCGGAAGCAGTGATGTAGAAGTCGCGTATGAATAATCAATGCAGTATAGCAACTTACCTAGCAGTGAAAGCCATGGTTAGCTGGATGAGGTTTCTGTATACTGGATGTGTGCTTGCAGGATGTCGTTGAAGCGCAGAGGGTGATGTTGCGGAAAGACGGTTGTGGTTCCTTGGAAGAACACTTCATCTTTATGGAACATCACCTATGGCGATCATTGGTCTTGGCACCACGCCACTGTGGCTGGGAATTACATCATTGTGTGGCGCTGCGGGATGATCTTAAACGCAATCTAAACATAACCACCGGAGTTGATTCCGCAATGCTCATCGCTACCGGAAGCGCCTCAAGCATGACAATCACTCTACGCGCTCTTGCAAATTACACTCCAATGCTTCGAAAAATGCATGCATAGACTGTAGGCGATGACGATGAATCTGCCAAGATTCCTGTTGGCATTAGCGACGCGCGTGCATAATAATTTGCCTTCAACCCAGCTAAGACGCCGGATTCCATCGCTCGTGACCTTCCAAGCACTTTAACGCCAAGTCGGAAAACGGGGTATCATTAATTTCCTTCCGCCTTCTCCTTGCCTTTATCCGGATCCAAGTAGCTCTCTGTTTCCGCCTCTTCGTACTCTCCAATCAAGTCCGCTACTACCGCTCGTGCTTCGTCAAACTCCCCCAATCCATCGTGAAAGGGGGCTTCCTTCTTGTAGCCTTCGAGGTAGGCATTCCGTTTCCTCATCTTGTCATATTGGACTACAATACGTTTAAACAGTGTTGCAACCGAAGTATGGTTCGCAAGCATGAGGCCTGACACTCGGTGTGTGTTATGGAGATAGGGAGATTTCTTCGTCAGGGCCACCTGTATCGAAGCCGGGCCCCAGGGAATGAAGGTGGCAAGTTGGCGTTCGCGGATACGCAGCAAGGATTTATGTACCTAGTAGATTGATAAGCGATTGACTCAAACGTCGCAATCATAACGTGACACACCTCTGTAGGGTCTGCTTCGCCTTGTATAATGTTGAGAATGCTGATGTAGCAGCTCGACTTGCTAGGCGTTGTTGAAACCATGCGATTCTTAGGCTGCAGTAACCTTCGCATAACATCAAGCACTGTAGTCTTCCGCACAGTTTTCGCTGCTTCAATACTGTCACTAGTGAAGGGCGTATAGGAGGTCATCAGGAAATGGCAACGAGGTGTAGGGATAAGAGAAGCAACAATTCCCACCAAATCATTGTGCATATAACCAGGATATCGAAGAGTAGTTGTGCTCGCGGACATGACGGTGGAAACGAGCTGATTGGTTTGCTGGAAAGATGGCTCTTGTACGTGAAGTCGGTCTGCAGCTATCCTTGACAATGCCCCATTATCGAGGACGACCTATTTCCCATTAAGTATGTGTATCCAATCAGCTCGCTGGTTAGACCTACCACCGCATCAGCGTTTTGTGTCAGCCGTCGCATTGCAAGCAAGCTATTGTAGGGGTTCACTACAACATCGCCTCCACCTTGTGTATCTGGGAAAACCGAGTATGTTTGTATCAGCTTTTTCGGGAACCTGTCGTTCATTCTTTCAAGTATGTAGCTTCCAAGACCTGACCCTGTACCACCAGCAATTGAGTGAAGAAGCATGAAACCCTGGACCGAGCTGTCAGTTCTGCGCGAATGGGGAAAGACTCCTTGCAACCGTACCTCCAAGGAATCGCTTCCGTCTGCTTCTCGATCGATCATATCGAACACCTCCTCCTGTACTTTGTCACCAGCAGCATACCCGGCAGCCCAATTATTTGCTGCACCACTGCCTTGCGATCCGACAAAAAAGTTTTCGGGGTTGTAGATATTCTTGTATGGTCCATTTTGTATGCCTTGTATTACCTACGTGGAAAATATGGGCGGTCAGTAAGTACTCATGCGAGCGTTGCTGTAAGTTGGCCCGATCTGACATACCCGAGGCTCGAGATCCAAAAGAATCGCTCTTGGTATATATCGTGTATCATCGCTCTAGGAATATCTGTTAGACCGCGGCACACGCCGGTGGGGTTTGAGCCCCACCTGATAGAAGAATACGTCCTTCCTATCCCCTCCCTCTGTCGCAAAGTCCTCAAGATTGCCATCCTGGCTGATGCCGTGCTCCAAGCATAGCTGCTGCCAGAATTGGCTGCCAACTAAGAAGACATCAGTCACGCATCTGGGAAGCGCCGCGTACTGAAGYGTTTACGACGCGTCCTTACGAAATCACTCACTGCTGTTGCCGCATTGGCCGGCTTGAATGGTTATGATCTCCCTGATGGCTGTTCAGTCAGAGCAATCGATGATCGGCGTGGCGTGCGAGTTTACCTAGGCATTGTTGTGAGGTGCTTGACTCACGCTCCAAGCGTCGCAGGCTCGCGGTTTTTGGGGTCGCGAATTTTAGGTTTGATGTCTTGGCAGCTTGCACAGCCTTCTGAATACTCCGTGAACATGCCTCATCTCATCGTCGAGGCTTGGGTAGGCTGCCGCAAATTTGATCTTGTATATTCAGAACATGGATGGTATCAGTCTGAGTATAGGTATAGCTGCTTTATTTACGACTTGCATTGAATGTTTCGAGTATTTCAAGGCGGCGTCAGATTTACGGAGAAGTTATGAGGTTCTACTGGTAAAGCTAGAAATTCAACAAGAACGGCTACTGGTTTGGGGCGATGTGGTCGGCATAGGCAGGGACGAGCTCGACAGCATTGAGAAAGATAAGGCACAATCAGATCTGACGAAAAGGTGCCTGAGTACCATCAGGAGTCTTATGCAAGATACTGAAATCCTCAAGTCAAGATACGGGCTCTGCGCAGTCACCTCAAATGATAAGGCGATCTATCAATCGGGTGTGAGTGCCAATGCTCTGAAGCGCTTCCGTCTTCGTTTCAGACAGACGCTCCAAGGACCTGGTGCACTTGACAAGACTAGATGGGCTATTCATGATGCTGCAAAGTTTGAAACGCTTATAACACATCTAAAGGACTTGATTGATGGCTTGGTAGCAAGGGTGCCGGCGCCGGTGGTGGAACGACAAGATCAAAAGATTAAGGATGATATAGCGTCTATGGTTGATAATATCTCAGGCCTTAAACTGGTCCAGGAAGCTTGCGATGAGTCTTATCCTAGTTGGCATGATGCCGCAAGTGCCGCCATCGACGCTTCGGAAGTGGACACAGTGGATGGACGTTTGGCGCACGAGCGAATCGCTTGTTACCAGTCTCTTGTCCAAGGTACACCCGAAAGCACGAATGCAAACGGTGGTGCAACAACCGCATTCGGACTCAACAAAGATGGTAAGATCTTTTAGCCGTCATGGTTGCGCTGAATCTGRTTATGATAGTGTTTCTGGACGTGAAAACGAAAATATTTGTCATCTTAACTGAGCAATGCCGAAAACAAAGCTCTGGAACACCTTGTGATCAGATGAGCCTAGGAGATATGAGTATTGAGCATTGTAGTTACAATAGCTTTCTAGCACGAGGCAGTCTGCAGACCGGCTCTGCGCCAGGATACCGTATCGCGAAACGGATTGATGCACAGGAGTTCTCCACGGCAGACTTAGCAGCTTACATGGAGGGCCGAGACACACAACGGGTTCGAAACCTTATGGACGGCGAAGAGGGCGAACTTCCGGACGAATTCAACCCGTACGTAGTTCATGTCTATATACATTGTCCGCCCTGTGCGTGCCAGATAGCCACTGCCCTGGATATTTCTGTTTACCACCAGAGATCTCCATTCGTGGAATTCCATATAAGGATTGATTATCAAAGACCAGCGAGCCGCTGTCCATCTACGTCAAATACTGATGGGCTTATCTCAATCGTTCAGTACCTAAAAGAAGCAGAAAGGGGATTTCTCGTGAGTCGTTGTGCAGCAATGTTGAAGGCCTTTGACCGTGAATGGTTGGATCACGCGATTTATCATGCTAGCGACGATGAGATAGTACACAAAYCTTCCCCCRAAGATCAAGTTAGCCATATCATGGGCTATTATGATACCCGTAAGGCAGATCAACGTACAGCCGCTATAGTGATACTGGGCGAAGCCGACTACTGCCTTAGGCTTATGGGTGCGGTTCCTTTGCCTCCCATTGAGAGTGGTCGTGTTCCCCGGGAGAATCAAATATTCATGATGTGCCAACGATATACATATACTGCTCAAGGTTCTAGATGGCGATGGCAAAGAGAGTATGTAGGCGACTACTCCCCAAAGGCCCCCATTGTCAGTAGTCCACCTCCCACCTCTTCGTCGAAAGACTCGGAAGCAGACAAGTCCATTGCGGAAAGCAGAAAGCGACCGAGGAGTTCGGACTAGGCGAAGGCTTATGGATTTGGTCATATTACATTTGAGGTCGTGGACTACATGGGGCTTACAAGACTTGTTTGGCTAAGAAAAGTCATCATCAACTTGGAGAATATAACTCAATGGTCAAAAAGTAAAGAGACGCTCCAACACGCCCCCGCGTCCAGCAATAGCAGGAAGATGTCGYGTATACGACGAGCACTTTAAGATGATTGGCTCGTCGGTGAGGAGATGGGCTAATCCCAAAACCTGACTTTAGATACATATACACTAAGCTGAGTGCTTCCCTCCCTTTATCGACTGCCACGTGTGTACACCTCAGCTCTTGCTTAACAAAGCCTTCTTTCTGCGGATCATCATCTTCTCATAAGTCTTGCGATCAGCAATCAAAGCCTCATTGCCCCTCAGCTCATGCCCGGTCTCGGTACCTGCAGTCGAGCGTCCACTTCTCAGCCGTGATGTTTTTAGCAAGGTCTGCAACTGGAACGGCAATTATCATAGGTCCGTACACACGCTTTGCAGGATATGTGGATTTCGCATTTCCAAATGGCATGAAGGCCCTCTCGACCTCGGCTTTTATGTTCCCTTGAAGGATCGAACTTATCGGCATTGATTCCCCAGAGTAAATGGTTACGGTGGCACTTCTCGATGTCCGCGATCACGATGTCTGTTGTTCTCTAGCCCTCGATCCGGAATTCGCGATAGACGCTCTTTGTGGAGGGGTAGAGGCGGAGCGCTTCTTTGATGATGAATTTCACCGGTACGGACGTGTCGCAGGAAGCGGATTCCAGCTTGTCTCTGGTAGGGTCCTCGACAATGCGAATTAGCTCAAGCTTCCAATCGGGCAGAGCCCCTTCCCGAAAGGCCACCTCGATGGAGCCGGATAAGACGACGCGCCAACGAGTTTCATAAGCCGGGAGGATGAAATTCAGAGGGTTTCCTTCCCTACTGAATTCTGCGTCGGGGAAGAGTCGCGCCAGAGCTTGTCTCAACTTCTTCTTCGTGGGTGCTGATGGCTCTACTGTTGTCTTGGATTCCACCCACAGATCGTTGATGCTGGAGGTTATTTCCCCAATGAACTTGTCGTTCATATCCATGGGATCCAGTTGAAAGAGCGTGTGGAGCCTAATTTTGAGGGACATCGATCGGACCAAGGAATCCAAGCAACATCGCTTCTCCGTAAGACCATACTGAAGAATCCCCTCTGCGTGGCCCGCAATGCGCTTCCAATCCGCTTCCTTGAGTGCGGACAATTTTGCCTTTGCTTCTTGGGTGAACAATTCGCGATATTCGTCACTTTTGGCGGCGAAAGCATTGTCAATGTCAAATGCCCTCACGAGTCACTGGTTGGGGTTAGCCCTGGGTTCAACTGCRTTGATGGTGTTTCTCTCCCCGGAAGCATAGCCGGTGTAGGTCAGGATCTCCCTACAAGCTTTTGGGTGGCTGGATTTGTGCGGAACGGTAGAGATATTGTGTTCTCTACGGGCATGGAGCTTCTAGAGGATATAGGCAACCAAGGAAGCAATCGCGAACGATACAATGATGGTTCGCATCTTGGCGGGAATGTGTTCGAAGAGCTCAGTGGTGCTGTTAGTGACTCTATGAGTGTATGAGTTTTATATATGTAACGAACACGACATATGGAGAAGGAGTCAGTGCTTGGTTTGTTGTTTGCTCTGAACTTTTCTAAAAGCATCTGTCTTTGTGACCATTACAGCCATGATGCATCCTCGAACTTCTGTACGGATCTCTCTTGATGTTTTCAAGTACACCTTTGTTCTGAGGAGCAKTTTGACTTAGGCAATTGAATAGAACAGGCGTTTGTCAAATCCGCTACCCAGTGGCCGCTTTGTTCCGATATAGCAAATGATCATAGACTCTGGGTTTATCAAGTCACAGCCTGGCCAGCACCGCGGAGTACAAATCTGCTATGCTAACCACCAGAGTCCTTCGAACCAATTGATCCTTTAGATGTCTGGTTGCAATTCCTTCCCTTGCGGACAGATTCTTCTCAACCATAAGAATATATTGAAAACACTTATCGACATACAGTAACCTAACAACATTGGTATGTTCATGTAAGAGAACGCAGCATAAGTCATGCATATATAGCTGAGTAATAGTGAAACATCTTCAATAACACCCTTGAAAAGTGTAGCTCTAAAGGCTTCCACCCTTTCTTATACTTTGTTCGCACTTAACAAACGTTTGATCAAGAGTATACACTACTTCAAAGCATTCAATAAACGTAAGAACCAATTTAAATTCCGCTCTATATGCACCACTTTTCCCCCACTCTCAACAAGGACGTTCACCCATGGTTTTATATACTTTATAGCTAAACGACACAGCTGATTTTCACGCTCTTTCCCCTCTACCACCCAGTCATACTCCTAATCCTCGTCGAATTGAGATCTAATTCCGAAATATATATTTATGTAACTACAAACGCACCAAAAGACACGGCTCGTACCCGAAACGTATGTGGTTGTTTTCGAATTGGCGTTTGCAGCCGTCCTGTTAGTGGCATTGGGTGGAAGGGAGCTGCGGGCTGGGTTGTTGTGGGGTTTGGGGAAAGGGTGGTGGGAGGCGGGAGAGAAGGGATGGGGTTGAAACGGCTGTTGTATTGGAGTTTTGGGGGATGTGGGCTGATGGGGCGGGTTGAGGGGGAAAAGGGTGGATGATGTGGTGCTGTAGACTGGGGTGTAGGGGGGTGCTTAGCTGGAGATACGGTGGCGAGAAAGATTGCAATGGAAGCACGCATTCGGTGTTGTAAGGTCAGAAGATGACGTTTGGTGCTGGGGTAGGCGAGAGGAACGGATTCACTCTATAAGGAAGAAGAAGGAGAATGGGATGGATGAAGCCAGTCTCGTCTTATGATTTATCAAGTATGTAGAAAGTTAGGGTAATATACAATGAAGGCCCCGCTAACACCCACTGGGGGCAGTTGAGCTGAGCTTCACACGAAATATAATATAATTGGCACACCCATCAATGTACCACGTCAGTCCGGAACATAAGAAAGAGGCTCTCATAGCCCACCAACAGGAAGAAGAGGAAGAAGCAGCAGCACTTTGGCGGACCTTCTCAGCTAATGTATGTGGTCAAGAAGTCGAGGTGAGATCCGCGCTTCCACTCCACTGCGAACAATCCACCTCAACAGCCGTCCCGTTAAGCTGTTGCGGGCCCGTACCAAACATAGCCGGGCCAGCACCGTCGTCCATGCAGAGATCGAAGTTTACGTCGACGTCTGCGCAGAATCATAATGTCAGCTAATACTCACAACATTTCAATTCCGCAACACGAATGACCACTCCCAGGGGGCTTCCACGAAACGAACCACCAACAAACTGGAAAGGGAAAAGAACAACTCACCGACTGGGTAGGCACAAAGCGGGTTCCCAGCATCAGGGCATAAATTGTTAACTTTCACGACAATGCTATTCCCACCATCCGGCATCAACTTATAACACGTCCCGCAAGCGGGTCCAGCCCCAGCGCCAGGCCCGACGCCGAAGAGAGCCTGGCTGATGGCTGCATTATAGCCGGGGTTGTTGTAAAAACCGCAAGCAGCGGTGGCGGTATTGCAGTTTCCGGAGCCGTCTTGATCGCCGGCGCCGTAGCTGTTGGGGTTGTTAGCGGCTGGAAGGGAAGAATGAATGGGTAGAGGTAAGAGTAAGGGAAAGTGGAAAGGGGCATTTACCGGGTGAATGAAGCTTTGAGAGTGCCACCGGCCGGTGCTGCGCTGGGCGCTGAGGAAGCTACGGCGGCACTTGGTGCGGGAAGATTTGGCAGGACGGGCGGCGCGGCGTATTCATCACTTGGGGGCGCGGATGGTGCGGGCGCTGCTGCTGTAGTCGATGCGGCAATGACTTGCGCAGCGGGAAATGTGACGTTGTTAAAGGGGACGCTGGGGTTGCCAGCTCCAGCGACGTGGTACAAGGCGTTTGCGACTAGAGGTGTTGCTGAGGATGAAGTACCTGCTGAGGATGAAATACCTGCTGAGGATGTTGTAGATGCTGGGGGTGATCCAGCTTGAGCGGCCTGTGGTTGGGTCGATTCGTCCTCATCTGCTTCGTCTTCGTCACTGCATTCATCGTCGTCCTCCTCCTCGTCCGATTGACGGCTGGCAAGCATCTTCTCTGCAAACGGTGCAGGGGCCACAACTAGTGGAGCGGCGAGATTGACAGAATTTGAGCTGGCACGTTCTGTCAAGTGTTGATGATGGCGAATATAGTGATTTCCATTCCAGGGACTAGCTATGGCGATGCATGCGCATAGCAAGAAAAGAGTGTGGGTGAACAACATTATGATTTACGAAAGAGAATGTTAGGATTTGCACAGCAGATCCAACGACACAGCCGCTAAAGAATGTGTAAAGCAGTACGTGATGCTTCAAGAGAGCGGCTGGCAAAAAGAGAAGAATGGGTGATATATGGTCATCACCATCCCGTATGGACAAAATGAGAATATGAGGATAGGAGATCTCTCATCTTATTCTAGACACAATCCAGGGGGACATGCATACTTAAGCGCTATTATCCCGCTTACTCGTATCCCTAGTGTGTTATGCTTTCCAATTATCCTTGAGTCAACTGTATAGCCGTTTCAGTAAGGTCACTATTGACTATGTAAGCCGTTGTGGGGTATACGTAAGCCAAGGTTAAGCCGGCATATTCTATAAGAAATCTGCGAGTGTTCTGCAAGCATTCTGCAAGGCACAGATGGGATCAGATTTGGATAACAATGGTAGTAACGGCAAGCCGTGAGATACCTAGTTCGTTGCTTCGTGTTAGCGCGCGAATGCGTGGGACAAATGATTGTAGCGCATAGATTGGCGCGTATACATGAAATCTTCCAGGAACGACGACATGCGGGCCGCACGTGAGAAGTGAAACTCACATTGATTGAGGGCTGTTTCTGAATGGTAACGGGAAGAGGTAAAACATGACAATGATTGACGAGCTTAAAACTTCCGTTAGGAAGTAAGACGTGGGGTAATCCTACCATGGAAGTTGACGACTTATCTACTGCTTCATCCCCCAAAGGTCCCCCGGAGCGGTCAGAGTCTTTGCAATTTGAGCGATGAACTGAATGAAGCTGCTGGGCTTCACCGAATGCTGAAAACATTGAATTGCAATATGCAGACTTTGTCCGTGCGAGCTGCATGTCCCTAGGCTGTCGAATGACTTGCGCAGGACCTTGGTGCAAAGTATCTGCAGAAAGAAGAGGCACTAGCTTATCACTTACTGAATCAAGTATACCAGGAGAGTTTTGGAGGGTAAGTGACGGTCCCAGCGTCCTCCCCCACCAGACGATAATCCATCATGTCTGATGCGTGAAGATAAGCAATGCCGAGATTAGATAACTTTTATTGGTCGTCGAGGACGAGACGTGGAGATACATAGGCCAAACCCACTAGGCCACTGTCGCATTCCACTCCTCGGGATACTCGACTTTTTCTAGATGACCTTTTCCGTCCCTCGCCACCATTAAGCTATGGTTCTTCTCTATCAGATCCCATTCCTTGGCGTTGTAAGTCGACGGTTCACTCGCAACGATGACGTGGCTACCGTGCTCCTCGGGGCTCTTGTGTGCCTTTGTATTCTCTTTGCCGTCAGGGCTACCTGTTGCATCAGCGAAGCGTTCCGCGATTCACTAGACCTCTAAGGGTACTCACTGATCGGGATATTTCCTGTTCAAGGTAATCCCTGCGCTAGTAGACCAGTACAGAGAGGGAGGCTGCTCGATAGCATGGTTCCGAAACCGGAATGTCACAAGCTGGCTCCCGTCAGTGGTAGCAAGGTTCAGACTGTTTGGCTCTGCTTTATTCCCAAGTTTCTTTCGCTGCAATTGCACGACAGTACCAATGGCTTTGCGCATTGCATCCCTCATCTGGTGGACAGTGTATTGCTTCTCCCAGCTCTTCTTTCCTTTGCCGTCTGTTAGGTAAGTAATGTATAATGCTGCGAGATGCTCAGAGTCTGTAGATCCTGTTATGTTGGAATATACATCATCGTCCATGAGATCGACCATGTCACGAGAGATTGTGACAAAGTCAGAGATCACGCCGTTATGCATGAAAGTATGTCTACCAAACACGAAAGGGTGGTTGTTCACTGACACTACGGGCGTAGCAGTGGCGGCGCGAATGTGTGAAAAGACACATTTACTGGCAGTGTTGGCACAGATACTGCGGAAGTTCGTGTCATGGAGCGGTGGTTGGGCGTTCTTATAGAGCGCAGGATGCTCAGCAGTGTACCCATCAGCATTGAAGTCTTTTGCAGCTGATGTGTACCAGGCTACGCCAAAGCCATCAACATTAAAGAGACGATTGCGTGCGGTGATCTCATGTTCTGTGGTTATCTCATGTGGGTCATGGGAGAGTAGCTTAGGTAGGTAATGCTCGTGGACTTGTTTCGCCAGGCCGTGAGCCTAGATGTGAAAGTTCAGAAATGGCCACCTTACGTCTCTTATTTGAGGGGGTCAATTGGCAGAGTATCCATGAAACGTACAGGAGTAATGAGGACGTCCTCCAAAAGACAATCCTCGTTCTCTGAGACGTAGGCAAACCAGCTGAGGACGAATGAGAGGTGTAAGTTTCTAAACCATAGACTTCTGCTTACCGACACATGACGAAAGATTTCGATAGAACCGGTAGAGCTTGATTGGTCCGTAGGAATGAACAGTCGATTCAATGTCTATACTGAAAAATGGCTAGGCGTGACGAGCATTGAAGGATTTCTGGGGAAACAAGCTTTCTGTCAAAAAGCTTGGTCTGCCCTGTGGGCTCGCTTAGGGCTAGGGCACATATGACGATGTCTGTACCAATGTGTTCAGAATCGTGAATTCAGAGATTTGAAACCTTGGAAGTAGTTCTCATGCTTATAATTTTTGACCAGCTCATTATAGTGTATCCACCTATTACTCCACGGATTAAAATGCCATATACAAGCGGGGTAATTAGGCCGTCCAACCAATGTTTAGGTCCAAATAAAAATCTTTGTGCAGCCAAAGAAGAACGTGGAGATAGTGAGTACTCCAGGCTCTCCCGATATTACCTAGTTCCGTTGCGCCAAAGCTGAAATGACCATCGATTAAAAGCAAAGGCACCATATCTAAAAATCCGCTTCTCCCACTATCGATAATTTCCACAGAGAAGTTCCCAAGGAGCACGTGCAGCCCCCAGGGATGGTTAGGAATCCAATTGCAGCCATTCCATGATGCATGACAAAGCATGTGCGGTATATCTCATCTATGCATCTCGAGACTGTGTGAACATCATGCGCTATAGCGACAGCTCTGCCATATCCCTCATGGCTATCTGAACTTGGGCCCTCTTCACCGCTTCTGCTATTAGGCAACCCTCTTGGGCTTGAATGCCCCCATGTGGCTCCTGCGCATAGTTGCGTGATGCATGTTGCTGGGATTGTTGTATGTGCTGTTGTGAGTGTGGTTGAGGCTGGGAGGTCGGAGCTTGCGGTTGTGTCTGGCCAGTTGAATTCGAAGGACGGTGTCGGTTATGTAGGCTTGGTTGTGAAGGGAAGTAATGTGCGGGTTGACTGGAGGAGGGAGATGGCAGAGGAGCCGAGGCGGAGGAGTAAGTCGAGGAGGAGTTCGAACTGTTGGAGGAGATGGAGAAATCGGAGGAAGCCATTATCCCAAATATTTGGCTCAGCAAGATGTCGTACGTTTCCCTTGGACACGGGATATACACCGTGATGTGGTTCCTAGACTTGAAGCTGTGTTGGAGACTCGATATGAGGCGTGCACGTGGATGGGTGGCGAGGACTATTAATTGGGGCGTGAATTGCGTCGTTTTGCTTATCGACTCCGCAGGATGGTGTATACAGAGATATTATATCAAGAGCATATGATTACAGCGTGTTATGACCGCGAAATAATGGGGGAGTCAGGTGAGGTACTGGAAACAGAGCACAAAGCATTCAAGTTCGGCAGTAGCAGGCAGATCTCCCTCATGCACCCCAGATCTCGATCTTGTGCCTCGGACAATCTGAAACCCCACGCTACTGCCTTTATGGCTGCCACTATTTCTCAGTGGCTACCACGGGCCACACTTTCCACACTCTCACAAGCCTTACAGCTATTTTCCCCCAAACTCTTGATGGAATTGGTATTACTGTAATAGCTATGCATGGACATGAATAATGGGTAGACCACAATGACTAGACTTTGAACATTGAAGTTGGAGGCATTGGCCTACTATTCTCAACCCCAGTATCATAGTACACGCACATAGTTCCCTTGAGTCACATCAGCATCGTATATCATCTACCACGTTTTGTACCATGGGAAAAAGCCCTTACCTGGGAATTGCCCTTGCTTTCCGCCCATGCGCCCGGTCCACCACTCATTTTCCGTCGCCCCCTTCTCTACAATCTCTATTACATCCCCAGTTGTAAAGCTCAAGTCTCCTGCCGCCTGCGCTTCATAATCGTACAGAGCCTCGGCTTTCTCGACAATAGCCGGGACTCCACTGAACCGTGAAGGCTTTGGCTTAGGCGGTGGTGGAGCTGCTCCCTTTGCCTTGGCTGCCGCTCCCCATGAACTGCCCGTGCTATTCGCGCGCGACACTGCTGTGTTGCCATTCATACTCGATGACGAGTAGGGGGGAGGCGGATTTTCTAATGATTTCCTTCCCTCAATAGCTAATCTACTAGTCGGGCCCTCCAAACCAAGCTTACTACCAGGGCCATATTTTGGTGGTCCAACCTTCTTTTGCCCAGTCGTCTTGAATCTGACAATAGACAGAGCCTCGGCTTGTTCACGAATGTCGCCACGCTTTTCCTCAAAAGCCTGCTCAATGTCCAGGGTAAGATTGAAATACCCGATGTCAATATCTTGCATCTGCTCGTGAAGCGTATAAAAAACGTTTAGCTGCATGTAATAGAAACTTTGGAACAACGGGCGTATGAATTCCCTTTCGAGAGCGAATAACTTCGGCAACTCGTCCTTCAGTAAGTCGTTGAAGTAGTTGAATTCCTGTGTTGCCAATTCAACATCGTTTTCAGCTTTGTATAAAGCCTTCTCATCCTTTAGTGACTTTTCTTTCTTGTCCTGGATTTTCTTTAAACTAGCTCGATGTCTGTCGTAATCAAGTTGCTTGTGTTGCCGTTTTTGGGTGGTTTTCTGCACGACTTTTATGATGTTGAGAAGCTCGTCTGCCGGTCCAATTACCCTTGCTTGAATCATCTCTAATTCTGGTTGTAATGTGGCTTGAAGCTCTCTAACGATATTCTGGTACTCTTCACATGCTTGGATACCCTCGGGATTGCCTTCAGGAATGATCGAGTCGGGATCCGAGACCCGCCCTGATATGGGCTTATAAATCTCTTCGATGGCCTTTGAAAATTCGAT
This sequence comes from Cladonia macilenta KoLRI003786, assembly GCA_000444155.1. Classification (NCBI taxonomy): domain Eukaryota; kingdom Fungi; phylum Ascomycota; class Lecanoromycetes; order Lecanorales; family Cladoniaceae; genus Cladonia; species Cladonia macilenta. The sequence continues at coordinate 458,096 of KE598570.1, forward strand.
CTGGGAGCTTAACATGCCTGTTGCAGACTTAGTCAATCATGAAATAGATCGCAAGTCGACCTCACGACTGACCATTAATGGCATCGAAGTATCTGACAACATCAGCTCATGATAATATCTGCATCATGTGTTTTGCACTCACTTTTTAGACTCATCATGTAGCTTCTTCGTTTCCTATACCACCGGATATGCGTCAACTATAGTAGCTGGGGCGACCAAACAAGCTTTATACCTTTTCGAGCTCTTGAAAGCGCCTTTCCGCATCGATGTATACAGCATCTTTGGTATGCTCGCCCTGAGGAACCGAGAGGGTAAGCGTGGGACTACGCACCAAATGTGTAGTCTGAAGGTAGTACATACGATGTTAAACCTCTGTTTGAGAGTTTGTGGTGCCTGTATTGTATCAGAGATTAGATCACTTTTGTGGGAATGCTGTTGCAGAATGCTTACGCGAACCGCCGCCTTTTGGAAGCCTTTCAAGCTCATTGTATAGCGCAATCAAGTAGAGCTCGGCAACCTCAGGCGCTTCGAATGCCGAGATGCAGATAAGTTTTGCCCCGTCGCTAACCCTGGAAAATCCTGTAGCCACRAAACGGTGCTATGGAGCTAATTGGATGCCTGGGGGCGGATGAGGTGTACACAAAGAACTTAATTTTGCGCCGCAGCGCAGTAATGGCGTAGGCGGATTCGTCGGTACTGGTCTAATCAATACTTAAATGCTTCTGCTTGCACAACATGATCGAGAATACTGGTGCTTGAGGAGTGCTGAGTTCTAGCAATGCAGTCGTCTTCGATGATTCTCGGGATGCATAAGGGTGCTTGGCTGACGGCATGTCGGCTTTAGGATAGATAGCCGCTCGTCAAGCTAGCCGCGTCACAAAACCTTCAAGGCTGCAAACAGATGTGTATCTTACAACATCGTTTTTGTATTACACAACGCTAGCCTAGCAAGTGACTATAGAGAGGTTTGCGATTATTAGCTTTCCGAGTTCCTGGTTGACAGCTGTAGTAAATACTGCGTTCATAACGTATAGCAAGTCAACATCTCAAGCATGAATGCTGCTTCATCTTTAGATGATCATCACCMGAGTTGAGATGGAACGACTTGCTAACCTTTTTCGTAAACCCGGAAAAAGGTCATCAAGGGTCCCAATATCTTGGAGGCTTTCCACCAAACACACCAATCCATTATTGGTTAGGCTATCCGTAGGGCTGAAGGCGGTTTGCTTGCTTCTCCATCAATGTTGATATTGCATGCATTTTCACACCCGTCGGCATGGCAAACACAACTACAACAGCGATGAGACAGATCTCAAGGCTTTCGCCGAAGTTGCTATCTTCCTCCGGTAGCGTTCTCAGAGGCTCGTCTCGCTTCCTAGCACCTACGATCTACGTTGCAAATAGAGCAACTCAACGATGTTACCTCTCAGAATCAAAGCCAGATAAGGCGCAAGTGAATGTCGACACCGCAATCAAAGCAGACCAGCAAGCATTCACCGTTCAGACTGGGATGCTCCCTGATGAGGTGAAGATGCCGGGGACTGAGATGTCAGCAGATGTGATGATGAGTCCAGCCGCCGGCATCCTCAAGCAAGCTACTGTAATGGATGAGGGAACCCGACCCATTTACCTTGATATGCAAGCGACTACTCCAACTGATCCGCGCGTGCTGGATGCTATGCTCCCGTTCTTCACTGGCCTCTACGGAAATCCTCACTCGCGAACTCACGCATACGGTTGGGAGACTGAGAAGGCCACAGAGCAGGCGCGAGAGCATGTGGCGAATCTGATTGGTGCCGATCCAAAAGAGATTATCTTCACGAGTGGTGCAACTGAGAGCAACAACATGAGCATCAAGGGGGTGGCCAGATTCTTTGGGAGGAGCGGCAAGAAGAAGCACATTGTTACGACTCAGACGGAACATAAGTGTGTGCTTGACAGTTGTCGTCACTTGCAAGAGGAGGGCTTTGAGGTTACCTATCTGCCAGTCCAAAACAACGGGCTGGTAGATTTGAAAGAGCTCGAGGCCGCCATCCGAAAGGACACTGCTATTGTTAGCATCATGACTGTGAATAACGAGATTGGCGTCATTCAACCAATGGAAGAGATAGGCAAGATCTGCAGAGCAAAGAAGACCTTCTTCCATACCGACGGAGCACAGGCAGTGGGGAAGATTCCGATCAATGTCGATGCCTGGAATGTAGACCTTATGTCAATTTCAGCACACAAGATCTACGGACCGAAGGGTATCGGCGCCTGTTACGTGCGACGAAGACCCAGAGTCAGGATTGACCCCATTATCAGTGGTGGAGGTCAAGAGCGAGGTCTGAGAAGTGGGACACTCGCACCGCCTCTTGTGGTGGGATTTGGGGAAGCCTGTCGGATAGCAAAGGAAGAAATGCCTGTAAGCGTTGCAATACAAAAATAATTCCTCGAACAAGTGCTAATTGTGCTCTTCAGTATGATTCGAAGAGAATCCAGAAGCTATCAGACCGTCTGCTCAAAGGACTGCTGTCGTTAGAACACACTTCACAGAACGGCGATCCAGAGCGCTTCTATCCTGGCTGTGTCAATGTCTCCTTTGCGTACGTTGAGGGCGAATCTCTACTAATGGCACTGAAAGATATTGCTCTGTCATCTGGCAGTGCATGTACATCGGCTTCGCTAGAGCCAAGCTACGTCCTTCGAGCACTGGGCAACAGCGACGAAAGCGCACATAGCAGTATCCGATTTGGCATCGGCAGGTTCACTACGGAAAGCGAAATCGACTATGTTCTCAAGGCTGTGAAGGAAAGGGTCACGTTCTTAAGAGAGTTAAGCCCGCTTTGGGAGTTGGTGCAAGAAGGCATTGCACTGGACAGCATTGAATGGAGTCAGCACTGAAGTGGAGGCTTCAGTATGAGTTGATGACCGATTAGCATCGCGTGGAGTGGCGGAGTCCTTTACAGCATACTGTTCGGCTTGATGGGAAAGGGTTGCCTGATAGCTTTGTAAATTGACAACCCACATCATACGGTATACCTTACACGTGAGACAATGGCAGCTTCCCAGCATGCTACCGAACACTAAGCTGTCCATGCCATTCTTACCGAAGATGAACATGAACATGCTTAACAGGGACCGCGAGTAACCGAAGCTGGTGAGCAAGTGACTACACGACACAGACGCCGATATCGCGCCATGTATACTTCAGACAGGCGGGGTGGTGGGGCAGCCATAATTTTCGCCTTACGAGGCTCACCCCGCTGCCACGCTAAGATAAAATAATGCGTAATGAAATCGACAGCGTCTGATAACTAACCCCTCAACTTTACCTAGTATGCATGCGCATGCGTTAATTCAACGACATAGCCCCGGAAACTCTATGATGCCTCGAGAATTCATAGCCTTCTACCATCATTGGCCGGGCTGGACATGACAATGGAGGGATGGAATCAACAAGCCACTCGTCCGTCCTTTGTGTGACAACTTCCCCTCCACGGACCTCTTTCCTAGGCGGTGTACGCTTGGCCGGAAACCGGGACGTGCGGATGTTGCCATAAGCTTCTCGAAAGAAATCATGGGATACCTCAAGCCTCCTCAAGCCTCTCAGACCCTTTCAAATGATCCATACGAGCAGACAAGCAGGCAGCCAAGCGACAGAATGACCCTAAATGTATAACTGAAAGCGACCGTCTCCGGGCGTGTGGAGAGCTCTGAGCCTTGTCCCTTCCTTCGAGCGGTCCGGAGAGGTCTCGTGCTCGTCCTATTCACAAGCAATAGTCTATGACTATTCACCTATTCATTGCTGAATAATTGTCATAGCGTTCCCAATTCTTATTAATACATCCGATTGTTCTTATTGTCTGTTTTTTGGAATCTTGGCCTGAGTCTTCATACTGTACCACTACTCCACTCTGCTTACTAAAACTATACCCTCTCATTGGCAGTCGCTACCACACAGAGATATTCACTGCGACGCAGCATATATGACAATAAAAGTATATAACCGCCACACTCGAAATTAAACACTTCATATACCGGCCCGTCGATAGTCAATCCACATTCACACGCACATTCGCCACCACGTCCTAATGCAACACTTCGACTGAGAAAATACCCTACACAGGTCATTGAGACATGCTWCCTCCCATCCCATATCCAGACGATTATGGCGTCTCACAATACTACGGCTTCTTGCCCAATGAGCTTCCACTTGAAATTTTACCGGACCCTTACTACAAGAGATGGGAATATGTCGTGTCGAATTTGCAGGCTCTCCTGCTGAGCAAGAGGTTGAGGCATACCATTGACAACCTACCCATTGTTACGGCCTCGAGGTTACGCACTCCAGCGGAATGGCGACGAGCATATGTGCTGCTATCTTTCATGACTCATGCATACATCTGGGGTGGCGATAGACCGGAGGAGGTATGTACAAAGTCCTCAAGGCAGTATCATCGCTCTAGTAACACAGATACAGAGAATTCCACCACCAATTTCCATACCCTACATACAAATATGCAACTACCTAGAGCTTCCCACAGTCGCAACATATGCTGGTGTATGTCTTTGGAATTTCAAACCCATTTTTCCAGACGAACCCATCGACAGCCTTGAGAATCTGTCCACCCTTGCTACATTCACAGGGTCGCTGGACGAATCATGGTTCTATCTAGTCTCAGTGGCCATTGAGGCTCGAGGTGGCCCTACAATACCTCTTATGCTCCACGCCATCGCCGCAGCCCGCGCGAACGACAGCGCCACAGTGATCGAATGTCTTCAAGTATTTGCGACGAGATTAGACGAATTAGGCACGGTACTGCAGAAAATGTACGAAAACTGCGACCCTCATGTCTTCTATCACCGGATCCGACCTTTCCTGGCTGGGAGCAAGAACATGGCTGATGCAGGATTACCTAATGGTGTCGTATTCGCTACCGGTGCTGGTAATGAGCCTTACTGTCAATATGGCGGTGGCAGCAATGCTCAATCCTCGCTAATTCAATTCTTCGACATCGTCCTTGGCATCGAACACCGACCCACCGGCTCACAAAAACCGTCCGATAGCAGTACGGAAAGCGAAGCTGAAGGTCCAACTGCTAAACCTCCTCGACACAACTTCATCCATGAAATGCGCTCCTACATGCCAGGTCCCCATCGCCGCTTTCTCCAGGATGTCTCGGCTGTCGCCAATATCCGCGAGTACGTCGAATCTCATAAATCTAACCGTAGTCTTAGCCTCGCCTACGACGCCTCCTTAGCCATGCTACGCTCATTGCGCGACAAACACATCCAGATGGTCTCCCGCTACATCATCGTCAAATCCCGGGAATCTCGTTCCCATTCTCGCTCCCTCTCCCCCCTCTCTGCACCCAATAACCAACCTCAGCCTCTCAACCTTGCCTCTGCCTCTGCCCATAAGTACTCTGGACCGGAAACAGCTAAGGCAGAGCGCAGGAGACTACGCGGCACGGGTGGTACGGCACTCATTCCCTTCTTGAAGCAAGCGAGAGATGAAACTGGCGAGCCGGCTATTGATGCTTGGGCGCGCCGGATCCTAAGTAACGGCCCTGTTGATAGTGCAGGAGAGGCCAAGGGCTTCGCGTTAGGGAAGATTGGCGAGCACGCAGATGGAGAGTTGGAAATCGTGGGGTTAGCAGGAGTGTGGAAGATGGATGATAGTGAAGGTGGTCTGTGCCACTGGTGATCTATCAACCACAGAGAAAGAACACGAGAACACCAGCTGCGAGGCTGTGTACGATACTTTTTTCGCAACCAGAGGAAGCCGCCATTGTACCTTTTGAAAGGATTTCTATTCGATTGTACTTGTTCCRGGGCTTTRGTACTTTGTTCTAGGGTTTTTGCTACTTGTTCTAGGTTTTTGGGGAAATATAGACGGAGCGGTCTCCTCCCGGTTGATAGACGAGGGTTATAGACGGAAGAGATGGGAATCAACGAGTGCCGCCTTCATTGGATTATAGCACTCGTTTCACATGTATCTACCATCATTGATTTTTTGTAAGAGCCCATAGGAGTTGGATAAGTCAGCGCATATCTCTAACCAGATATGGTATAACATCCTTGTGAACTACAAGTTACCTAAGGCCGACGTCTGATGAATATTTCCGTACATTTTCCTAAATTCCCAAGTCCTACATTCCCCCATAAGTCCCGCACAGACCTTCAACCTGCTCAAATCTCCCGAAATCACCCTCAAAAACTCCATTCCTACAGCTTTCTCCTCCCTAATCATACCTTTTTCGTACTTAACATGGATGTGATGAAAGAGATAGACCACTTCCGAGGAACCAGAAATGGAGCATAAATCACACACCCAACCCCTAAACCTGCTACAAATCCCCCAATAATACCCTCAAACCTTCCAATTCTACACGTTCTTACCCCTTAATCATAATCTTTTCGCACTTAACATACCTGTAATAAAAGACATATACCACTTTAGACGAACAGAAATTGGAGCATATATCATACATCCAAACCTCGAACCTGCTTCAAATCCCCTACTAACACCTATAAAAATCACAATTCTACAGGTTTCTACCCCTTGTTCATAACCTTTCCGCACTTAATATGTCTGTGTTGAAAGGGATATACTACTCTAACGGACCGCATTATGCACTGAACCTAAGATTAAGAATCGCGATATATCTGTGACAGATACTTCATTCTCAATTAGTCATATCCTTTTGTACTTGATATGTTTATGATGAAAGGAATATACTACTTCAAGGAAGTTATTATGTGTTGGAGGTAGATTTGAGAGGTGGTGGTTCGTGTGCGTCATGGGTTGTTATCTTATGGGAATGCGGCTATGGAAGGAATGGGAGGTATGTGATAGTTATACCGATCCCCTCTGTTGGAGAAAATGTCATATTCGGAATTTGAGGTGGTAGAGCTTGGGTTGTCTGGCTAGATAAGCGGGGTAAGCGAGAGATGGTATGATTGTGTGTATGTTTGTGTGTGTGTGGTATGGCTGTGAAGAAAGGAATTCAAGAAGAAGGAATAGAGTAATTAAGAGGAGAAAAGAGGGTGGAAAGGGAGAAAGAAGGGGGAAGGGTGGTGAGGGGAGGTTTGGGTGTGGCATGGAGGGAGGGGAGGGAGGGGAGGGAGAGGAAGGAAGGGATTGAGGGTTGGGGGGGGGAGTTTTGAGTGTGGTAGAACGGCAGATGGTTCAAATTGGGGGCGGGTTAGGGAAAGGGGATGGGCGGAGGTAGGGAGGAAGGACGTTAGTCATAATCCTCAGATAGAGCGACAGTGGTGCGCGTCCTTGCATATCAGCAAGTCACTCTTCCGTATACACTGCACGGAAGGACCATAGAAGGATAAGCAATGTACGTAACACTTTTCATAATGAGCTTTCACTACGCATGGTCACGAGTAGTGGACAGAGGTATGACAAGAATTCTTATCATTCTAAGCTATCCTTAGACACCCAGATTTTTGAATCAAGGGGTGAAGAACCGAAATAGTCGTCCAGAAGAGGCCGCTAAGTCCCGAAAGTTGTAGATTGATTAAGAGATTGTGAACCGAGAATCGTAAACCGAGATTGTGGTACTGAAGGCTCACCGAAAGAATGAGGTGGCCATCCCTGATAGTATCCGTGTTGTAAAGCAAGGGAAAGGAATGTTGGCAATCATTTGGCTAAAGCGGATTACTATTGTTATGCCGGAGGGTAGAATTGAAAGCCCTGCTTTAAATGCAGATACCCTGCCTCTTCTTTAGTGAACCAAGGATGAGCAACAGGGACTTCGGCCTTAGGACCATCAGGGGCTTTGGCCTTGGGAGCTTTATGAGCTTCGACCGCGGCTGTAGTAATACTGCTCGTACGGGGCTCCTGGGCTAGCTGGACAAGCTTAGCTTGAAGCTCCCTCATCTTCTCAGAACGACTTGCACTCTCCAGCTTAAGTTGAAGCTCGCTCGTCTCCTCATGTTCACTTGCATATGCCGATCTGGTAAAGGAGGATAATTGGTCAGAAAGGTTCTCCAAGGCTAAATATTTCAAGTTTGGGAAATTGATCCCGGAGTCGAAGTTCACCAAGATTATCCGATGATTCATTCCATTCTGATCAAGGATCATGATTACGAGTGAGCGCTCGTCACCGACTGAGATGTATTCATACGGCATGTTTAGAATATCACGCAGTTCTTGTGGCGCGCTCTTGGGTGGAAATCGCCACTCGCCTGGGTCAGTCGAACGGGCATCTGGGTCAGTCGAACCGGGATGTAGGTGAGTCGGACGGGTATGTAGGTGCAAGAATTGCTGAGTTGTCTCAACCCTGAGGTCTCCTTCTGTGATGCTTCGTGTAATATCTACGATGGATTGGCTAGCTGGTACGTGTCCTCGGACATCCTTTCCTCCCTCCAAAGGGGTGGAATGGTGTTTATAGTGGTCACGAGAAGAAGATTCCTGTTTGAATTGTACAATTTCCGATATTCTTGTTTCCCAAGAATTGGGAGGATGGTCCTTGGGATCGGGAAAGATGAGACGCCGATATATGTTATCAGACAAGGGGTCCGCGTAGGGTCTTCGGGAAAGTTTGCGGATTCAACGATGAAAAGTTCGCCTGTTGTCTCATCTTTCAATAATCCTTCACAACGATGCTTCCAATCGTCTTTGCCAAATCCGCGGAGGAGTTGGACAGCTTGTAGTCGAGCAGGTAATGGTGTTCGTGATTCGTCGCCCAAGAAGTCTTCCGGCTTCTTAGCAGAAGCAGAATCGTCGATCGGGAAGCGGCAAAAACTGTAATAGAGTTCCTCCTCACCATCTTCTTGAGATGGGTATTCACCGTCCTCGTTGGCGCAAATTGCGTAGAACCATCCGTCGAATATTTGGAACCGACAATCCTCTTCTCTCGGAAGAAATTCGTGCAGTGCGATGGTTGATGGCAATCCGTCCGTTGTGCTGAGGTCATAGCACTTGAGCGTCCATTTTGGTCCACCGGCCGGGTCATCCACGCAGAATAGGTAACGGCCATCGGTTATGACATCCTCCATGTAATACGGGGAGTAAATCTTGCGTATACGGCTCGGGCTCTGCGTCGTAGACACAACTTTCTCACGCACATCAATCACCACCAACATGGGGGTATCGCTGTACTCTACACTCATCATGAGGATACCATTCGTACACCCCACCATTCTCCCGATATCAGTGATTTCTGTCTCTTGGTTGTATATCGGAAGCTCGCGAATGACTGCCCTCATGTCTATGACAATTTCTTTTTTCGAAGCTCCGTGAACATCCAGGATACGGACCGAGTCCGATTGCACGTAGCATAGAATCCCATCACCGTATATGATGTTTTGGGTGCTCCGGCCACAAGCAAGAAGTGCTATTGAATACGGCATAGCGAAAGCAAAACTCTCCCTTTTCACATGAGTACGTAAAAGGGCTTGTTCTGGAGYGATGGTTTTCTCCTGGGCTAGCTTGCCTTCTTTGGAGTAGCGAATGAAATGCTATCAAACGTTAATTCTCGCGAAAAGGAAGCAAAAAGGAAGCAAAAGGCGTCCGACCTTTACTTCGCCGAGGCCAACATTTAATTGTCGACGTACTTCGACACTACTCCACCACCACGAGATGTAATCGGCCAACAAGGGGATTTTCTGGCCCGTATAGCGCCACAGTTCTGGGGGCAGGGAAAACAGATCGGTCCCCATGGCTGCCAACCTATATTGATACAGTGATTGCAGGAAGAAAGGCGTGGATGTTCTGGGGTCGATACGCGGAAGATTCGAGTGTGCAGCAGGACTTGGTTCTGACACAGCAATAGAGACCAGATGAAGTATGGATTTGTATGTCTGGGTAGTATGTGGTGCAGTCGTCAAAGACGAATGATGATAGTGAGCTGTGATGTTGACGGCACGCACGAAGAGAAGATAGGGACTCACGGGGAGGAGTTGCTCCACCACTATCACGAGATGCACAGCAGATTCGATAAGTGGAAGGCGTGCAGTAGAGTTGTCACAGGAAGCACGAATKTGTGAGGGTTGTAGAGAGAATAGAAGTATTCGAGTACTTATTGTGCGAGAGTTGCCTTGGAGAGGTTCAGGGAGGCAGAAGCCGGGACAACTCCTTGATTGCAGCCTGCCACATGCAACAAAACTCTATTCGTTCCATCCRATTGGTGATGTTCGTGGCAAKGGGTGTACTACCTGCAATCTCGGCGCTTCGAGCACTCCATCCGAACGGTTAATATTCCAGATCTGCAGATAATTATGGTCATATGAGCGCAGGTTAAGGTAAGCCGGACGCCCTTTCATGCATAGGACCTTGGCGGATGTGTATCAGTGTGGATAAACGAGCCCTGTGCAGCTTTTCGGCTGGCTCGGCATGATCCACCTCTTCGATATTGTCACACACCCGTACTGAGGCCCCGTGCGTCGTCATCAGATGGTTGCCTGCTGTCTATCACCGTAATTACGCTCGCCGTAGCCGTTTCATACTGATCAAATTCCTTAGTACCAGGAAATTGGATCCAAACGTCAATGATCGGCGCGAGAGTGAATGTCGGCTCTGTAAGACAGTTAAGACAACGCTTATGGGAAGTAGGTTCTTTACAAGTGGCTTGAGAGACTTCACGACGTCCGCAGACGCATTTGTTGGAGGCCACAGTGCAGGCTTTGATGATCGTTGAAGTGTTCTCCATCCCATCCGCCAGCTCATCGTGCCAAATCACAGAAGTAGGTGGAGGCGAAAGTGTCCCTATTTAGTCATTCCGGCCGGTAAGCCGATGCACCTTGTTGATCTTTTCCGTCGTACTGGAAACCCGTTTTGTTCTGGAGAACGCAATMCAGACATGGGTAGCAGCTTGAGTTAATCTGCAGCTTCTACGGTGCCTCTATTGGCTGATCCATGATGGAGGAATATATTCCATACTAAGATTCCAGTAACTGTATGTTCTGTGGAGCGCTTGGTGTGTATGCATGCTCCGGGACAGGGTCTGACCAATCATTGACAGTTTGTCTTCGCAGTCCAGCCTGGACTGTATTCAGCGTAGGCTGGTATTATGCTCATTAGATTCATTGAAGTTGGGAGCCGAAGGAAGTTATGGCTGGGTGTTGAATACTGATTTTCCAACCGACATACTCTGACAATTCAAGTCCATTCGTTAATGCATCTCTCCGTAGGGGTGGGAGACGGAAATTCGTCCCCAGGCTGTGCTACGCTACCATGCTGCCGTATCATCGCGGGTTTCTTCCAATCCTTGCATTTGAAATTGCCTACCCGGAAAAGGATAGCTTATGGAATACCCCGGTAGAAAAAACAATAATAGGGATCCGGGCCGACCCTCCTATGACAGCCTCTCAATCTAAGATTTGTGCCAATGAAGCGGGTGCCCCAGACGATGGCGCACTCAACAATTCCAGTAGTCTGTAGGATCCCTCAATAATTGTCCGTTGTACCATAGCATCGTCCCTGAACTTTGATATTCTATCGGCTATGCCAAAGTTGGATTTGATCGCGAATACGTGACAACCCATTCGATAGGGGCAAGGTCGCCGCCCACATTTGTGCTGAGCCTTAGATATGCACGGGTGCACACTGTTGGCTATCCAAGCATATATCAAGCAACCGTAAGTATATTCGAATACCATTTTGACCTGAAGTGAGGTATGAGCTCTCCTTTTGTTGAACGAGTGCATTATATGATGACGGTCTGTAAGGCGAAACCGCTAGTGCGTCCTCAAGATTACTGCCCAGGTGTAACTAAACAAAGGAGTATCGCAAGAATGTTAGGTATGTCCGTACGCYGTAGCATTGGTCTAAATTCCCTCGTTGCGCAAGCTCTTTCCATTTGTTCTTCTGTTTGGAAGCGGACAATCTCCATGGTTCTCATATGGTACTTTGAAGCCATTGTTTAGGTCATCGCATCTACGTTTTTTGATAATCATATTACTTGACATTAGTAGAATTCTTCTGTTGTATTCTTCAGCGCATTAGAACAAGTCATCGTAAGCAATCCATATCGAGCCAACCTCTCCAGTGAAGGAAAGAGGAWTGCTCAAGGGTCCATGGACCGTCAGCCACCATTGACCGGCGCCTGCGAGGCAATGAGTGTACCAGCAATCCAATTCCTAAGACTTGGCCTTCCAATAATGTTCCCTTCCACCTGGTCCAAGGAGTGCGAGAGGATGTCGAGCAGCCCATGTCGCCACTATCAAAGTGAGATACTCCACGCCAGTAGACTCTAGGGTTTCAACTTTAAACCGTGCGCATGAACGACATGGCATTCGAGCCTTTAACCATAACACAGAAGACAATGTACGAGAAACGAAATGATGTGAGAACGGTTTCAAGAGGTTCTGGCAGCTGCAATGTAATGGAAATTTAGATTTTCTAGCGGCGAAAACCAAAAATACCGCTAATTTCACTATATCATAACCCTAACCCTACATCTGCTGACTGCATAACAGAGCATTGATATCCATAATTTGCGAAATGGCTTCGAGGAGGCTTATCATCTCCTATATCTGCGAATGGCTCATAATTATGTATGCCGACTRTACTTRCACGCTCAATAATAAAATTGACAAGGCACAGCTTCGCAGCAGTCATAGCATTGGCTCTATCGAATGTTAACCCAGACTACCACCACTTCAGCCTCCTCGATCTAAGCATTTCCTATCCCCACAGAGAAAAAGCAAAAGTCAACCTTGGGCTCTTCGTGTTCCTTGCGATAGTCTTGCCAGTTGTAACAATTGCCCTTGTTTCCATATATGGTCCTAGAAGATCTGCCCGACCTGATAATCGGAAGCATTGGCAACGGAGCCTCTGGCACATGAACGCCAGCTTACTGGGTCTGGGAGTCAGCCTAGCCCCATCCACCATCGTCTTCACAGGAGTCAAGAATCTTTCTGGAAAGCCTCGACCGGATTTCCTTGCTCGCTGTGACCCGGACCCAGAACGGCTCACCGCTCACACAGTAGGAGGCTATGGACAGAAGGTATCAAATCTGTGGGTGATGGTAAATGGAGGCGTCTGCAAACAGCCAGACAAGAATTTTCTGAATGATGGCTTCAGGAGTTTTCCAAGTGGTTACGCAACTAGTGAGGCTTGCTGGTATGAAGCACTGCATGCTACTGACTTTACGCGTAGTCGCGTTTGCAGGACTATGGTATCTTAGCCTCTATTTGGCTGCTAGATTCGACGTTGTACCTCCTTCCGCAACCAAATATCTTCAGCGGCGAGACAGGGTGCAGCAAAACGATGAAGCGGGTGATCCGTTGATGCAGAGCGACGAGCATGAAGACAATAGCACTTTACGCCTCGACAAGAGTACTGCTGCTCCACCGGCTTACCTCCTCCCATTGCCATATATTCCACTTGGCCTCGCTATCTTCATCGCTGGGACGCGGTACTTTGACTTCAGAAATCATGGTTTTGATGTGTTGGCCGGATCTGCAGTAGGTACAGTTACGGCTTGGTTTGGCTTTCGATTGTATCATCCTCCGCTTGCGTCTCATTTGAGAGAACCTTGGGGGCCGCGTAAATGATATATTAATTTTTCTTGGTGGAGACTAGATTAGCTTATTGGACAAAGAATGTGATTCAACTTTGGAGCAAAGTGTGAGCAAGTCTTTCACAAGGTAGTGTTTCTGAAGTTGCAACGCAGCCATAATACATCAATCAACATCGGCATCTATCCCACTAGCAACACATTCCTGTGGTCTTCGGTCTTTGATTACCAAGTCTAGCAGCCCTGTAGATTATCCATCAGACACTCTTTCCACGTCTTGATCCACAAAGCCCCAACCATCAAAGCTCCAATCTCAAACCCCCCTGAAATTCAGACCCCCCCCTACTCCCCCTCCCCCT
>KE598570.1:471924-494124 GCA_000444155.1 Cladonia macilenta KoLRI003786
CTCCTCCCCCCACCGAACCTCAAACCCAAAAATCGTCCTCCTCAACCCCTCATCCCCCCTATCCCCCTCAAACATAACCCTCTCCATCCTCTCCTCCACCACCTTCTCCACCACCAACCCCCTCTCCCTACACCTTTCAAAAAACACCAGATCCCTCTCCACCAACCACGGTCTATACGGCGTAAAAAACACCAACGCCCTCGCTTCCCCCGTCCTCTTCAGCGTATGCAAAATCGTATCCACAAGCGCCCCATGGCACGAATGGTTGAATAGTAGATCCGCTAGTAGGAGAATATCAAATCCTTTTTTCAATGATGATGATGATGACGATTGCGATGGGAGATGTGCGAGTAGGGGTGCAGGAGATGCGCCCCAGAGATAGCCTTCTGCGACGACGACGTTTGTTGCACCCGAGCATGTACGGATGTTTTCTTTGAGGTTGTCAATTAATTCGGCATCTGGATAATCCGTTACGACGACTTTCTCGGCGCCTAATATACCAGCTACAAGACTTGGTAGGCCGGCGCCGGCGCCGAGTTCGAGGACGGTTTTATTGTGAATTAGGTGGGTGGCGTGGTTTTGGAGGTAGGTGGAGAGGATGCGGGCGCCGTTCCAGAGGTAGTGGCCCTGTTGGGGGGAGGTTATTAGTTAGGGGTTTGGGAAGATGGGAAAGGGGGTGTAGGATATGTAGGTACCCACAAGGGATTGTGCCCGACTAGGCGGAGATGGAGGGTCTGCCCTGAGAGGAGGGTGTACGATGTGTGCTTTGCTGGTTGTTCGGGCTTGAAGTACCCGGTAGGTTCTTGAAACATGGAGCTACTAAGGTCTTCATCGTCGGAGGATGTCATTGTCGTGTGGGAGTTTGAAGAATGGGTTGTGGTAGTCTATGATTTACGGCAAAAGATAGTTTGGGCTTGGCTAACAAATAACTATATACAAAATCTCGCTTCAGGAGTCTTTTAAATTCGTACAAGGAGCTCAAGATCTCCATACAATGCAAAGATGCACCTTTGGCACATAATGTAGCCTTTCAAACAGCCATCTTATCCAAGAAAAATTTGATCCCAGTACCTTGTCCGCTACCCTCGTCGAGCGATTCTATCATAGCCACTGCCTTCTCTTGGAGCTCTCTTAGAGTTTTCCGACAGTAATCGAAACTTCCCGTACTCTCCATATATTTAACGGCATATTTTTTGACCTCTTCATCCGTAGGCTTCTGCTTCAGGATATTGATCAATTGTCGATTTGTAGGATTCGTTCGTATGCTATGGATGATTGGAAACGAAAACTTCCCTTCTGTAAGATCTTCGCAGAGACCTTTGTTCTCTGCATATTCGGAGCTTGACAAATTCATATAATCGTCTCGTATCTGAAACAACAAACCTACTACGTTGACCAGAGGTACGTAATCCCTGGGTACGTTGTCAATCTAGCAGTAGATCCTGATCTGAAGTACACTTACTTCCCGCTGCTACTCTCGGCTTGCATGATCTTCACAGCCAACCGAAAAAGCCCACCAGTCTTGTTACCCACCATCTCAAGATAGTCGTCCTCGCTCGGACATGTCAACGTATCCCGCCAGAAGAGATCCATGCCCTGACCCCGGTGCAGGTTACAGAGTTCTTCTGTATATATCTCAATAGTTTTCGGATTGTTGAGCTTCAGCAGTTCTTGAAGCGCAGCGAAGTAAACATAATTTGCTGAGTTGATGGTCTGAGCCGTACCAAAGATACTGTGTGCAACCGGCATTCCACGACGTAGAATGGAAGAGTCTTCGACATCGTCTATTCTAAATCTCTATTAGGCATAATGTCTACTGGATGGGCCGGGACAGTATACAGGAGGGAAGCAGTGTGTAGCATGCCCACGACCTTCGTGATAATGACCAGGCTTTCTTCCGGCACCTTCAACCAAGCGTTGAACGCCGCAATAAGTTGCTTTCTTATGTCCTTCCCGGGATGGTCGTAGAGATATTCGAAAGGTCCGAGTATAATCTTTTCCTTCTCTTGTGACCATTCCATGCCATGTACGTGCTTTGCAAAGCTGTCGGCTGGGCCAGGCGTATTTGGGTTGGAGGAACTCATCGAAGCTGTACTGGAGTGTTTTCTACTCTGTGACAACCAATCGCCCTCTGGCACGGGTCGGAGAACTGGCTGGGCTGGGTTTATATTGCCGCTTCCGAGCCCTGTTGAGCTTGTGCGGCGGGGTATAGCATTAGGGGATTTGAAATTCTCCGCGACCATCGTGAAGCTTTTCGTCAGAAGCTCATCGTGGACTGCATTTGATACACTTAGAAGGGTCAGAGTTGATGCCTCAGAGTAACTGCTTGACTCCAGGACGAGGGTGCCTGGCAAGCCGTCATGTGCCGCCAAGCTCGAGGAAGCGAGTACGTCATGTCGCAGGAAGCCTACGAAAGCATTACTGTCAGACCTGATGATTGCACTCCAATAGATGTGCTCTATAAATCCATTTTGAACGGAGGACTCGAATGGGTGGCATTGATACGGAGCTATGGGCGTGGCAGCTTTTTAGAGGTTCTCAGAGCGATTCCAGGTTTTAATACGAGCCGCCAATCTTACCATTAAATTACAGAGACGGCCGCTAAGGACTACTAGCCGCCGTTGAATATCATGTCTGATCGTCGATCCCGAACTAGTCCAAGGTCAGCACGTAGATTATCTTCTACCTCTGTAGGATGAATCAGCCCACTACAGATGCAACATTATCAATTAGGATTTGAGCGCAATTGATTACTATCTTGCATGTGGCACGAGCGAAGCAGAAACTGCAACTATGATTGATGAGGGAATGACATGTTGCGTAATAGATCTGCTCTTCCCAACTTCCCAAATCCAAATAGAATCCCATCTCCCGCTTCAACCTCAATTTCGTTACTAGATTCGTCACGCCATCCAGTCATGTCTCAATGGACGACTGTCACAATTCTTGCGGATCGGCTGGCCTCAGAGCGGCGGCAGGACTATCACTGGCATGCCAAACTCCGTTGGTTTTACCTTTCGTAGCCGGCAGAATGAGATCGTAGTCGTAGAATTTCGCCAGTTTACTTTCATCTTCATAATATTCTGCCGTTCCATTCATAGCAAAGACTTTCAATCCGTGCACCTCCTCCTTTGTCGCATTGATGATTCTTCCCTGAACGAGATGACTAGTCAGCAAACGATCGTATAGACCCTCCAAACAATAAAGCTTCAATATCTTGGCTCACCCCGACGACGACCCTCCATTCCAAGTGGTAAGCCAAATAGTCTTTGACTACATCCCGCTCAAGTGACCCTATGTCCGTGAAGTTGGGCCTTGATGCAAGAGTGAATCTGTGATTGGTACCAAAGCTTTAGCTAGAATTCCGTTGGCTCTCTGTTGCTGACAATTCGCGCAGTTTCCTTCATGCGAACGTCGACTACTGCTGAAGTTGTACACGCTACCTATGCAAGTAGCACCCTCCTCTTCCGGGTTGCCAAGGAAGAAATAGATGGTGTAGGGCGCACCCCCAAAGGCGGAGCTGTTGTACTTTCGTTAAGAGCATCGCTTAAGAGTAGAGTCTGATGGGCTTACGGGTCATAGACAACATTGACAATATAGTCATTCTCCAGTCCGGTTGTATCAGTGTCACCGAGGAAATTTCTGCGCATTGAACCATATTGCACATTGATACTCCTGCGCAGTCCATCAAGCAAATCTACTTCCTCGCCCTCTTTGAACCCCTTTCCAGGTTTCTTGAGGTCAGCATACGAATAATGCAATTTTGTCACATCCCGGCAAGCATCTGATGTCCAATAATCTCCCTTCTTATTCATGTGGAACGGCAAGAGCTCGTCGGAAGGCTTAGGCTCATCTTCTTGGAGTTGGTTAAACCACAGATCTGGGTGGAGTATTTGCCAAATGGCGAGTAATCGATCGATATTACTACTCTAAAGTCAGCTCACATTGCTGAGACGGGACAAGGAAGATACCAGTGATGAAGGTAAAAGATTGGGTCAAAGGCCGAGACATCGACATCGCTCATGTGGCCAGCACCTAACTGTTTCTTGCTCATATCGAGGCCACCAGCCCAATTCTACAAMGTCAAATTATCCATCAGATAATAACCCAGGTTATGATTGGTTTGGCTTTCACGGAGAAACTCACATGGATATTATTGTGTATGTATTCGAGAGATAAGAACTCCTCGGGCTTAGGCTTTCCTATTGACTCATCATACCGCGTGGTTGCAAACATCTCCCATGATGTGAATTCTGCTGCGAAAAGCATGTACAAGAGCCTCTTGATTGTGCCTTGCGGTGCGGGTTTCTTTGCATCATGATACCACCCATGGTTTTTAAGCGCGAGCTCAACCTTGTCATCGTCGACTTTCCCATTGATCCACTCTCTTTGGGTATCAATGTTTTTGTTGAAGACGCCCCACCTACTGGTGCTAATACATTCATTCCACTAAAAGGAGTCAGTCAATTATTTACACATGTAATCCGTGGAGGTTTTCATACTGGGTAGGTGCCATTATCGGGGTCCTCGTGCTTATCGATCGCGTAAGGTTTCATGGAGACATCTCCCATTGGCTTCTTTGAAGGATTTGTGAATTTATGGAGAGGATTCTCTAGTATCCCTATGTGCTCCTCGACCCGGATTTCAGGCGTAATTATATTTAGTTCAGGTATTCTTACCGCTTTGGGAACTCGCTCGGTGCTCCAGTCCCAGTAAGGTAGACGCCAAGTATCAGCCGCTCTGTCCCACTTGGCCTTATCGTCATCACGGAGTCGAAGACGCCCGATGACCTTTTTCATGGTCTCCCAGATGCGTTGCTAAATTATTGTTGATGAGTCCAGCTCGGAAGCGCGAAGACGTAGGGTCAAAGCCGTACCTCAAACAAAAGCAGGTATGGCCGATGCCAGGTAGAGAAGGTCGACATCTTGTGAGTACAATAGCCGCCTGTTTGAATTTTCTTATCCCGTCCTGGTCCCCCTGGTAGAGGGGGGGGTGCACCGTCCCATGCCTGCTGAGGTTGCCCGTGAATGCCTGAGAGAATTTAGCAGGATAGATACTCCGTATGAACGCTAGATTTGCAGACCAGCAATCTGATAGTACGACAACTTTCCATCCTCTTCCAGTGGATTCATTTCTTGGAATTCCCTCAATGCCAGAAAAAAGAGAAATTTTTGTATATCATTTTTCGGGTTGGAAACCACGAGTCGATCTCTTAGCGCATTTCAACACCGCCACCGCTAGGGTTTATACCCTGGATTGGGAAGTAGGACATGACGACTGCAGCAGTCCTTCAGGCCTTCGTCAAACAGACTGGACTCAACTGGACACTTCCAAAAGGTGGCTGTTTGAGCTCTACCTATAAGATACTGCTCGTCCTCATAATGACATAGCTACCAATATATGGCGCTCGTGAAACAGCTGAACCCCCAACCGAACGTAGGTCTCTGGACTCTCAGCTGGCATAGGACAAGCCACTTCGCGTAACAGAACCAAGATCAACGTCTCGGCTTCGCACAAGTTGGGGTTGTGTGGTGCTTTTGTCCCGATTGAGCGATGGTGGGGTGCCTATGTGTTCAACTAGACGGCAGACGGGCCTGATCAGCATTGTTCTAATCTATTCCCGCCCATCTGATGTCACTCGATACCGCGTGTTAGCAGACCATCGTGCGCGTAAGCGTCTGCCTAAGCTTTGCTGGACCGGAGATTGTCATCATTTAATGACTGTGCAGCTGGTGTGACAGCGAGAGGCGGCTCTAGAACCAAGGCTAGAATCAATAATCCGGACCAGCAGTGACGTCGATATGCGAGCATAGATCTTATTGGCAGAAAGACCGTGGAAGTGCCTTTCGTCTTCACACTCCGAAATTCGGCAGGTGTCGAAGGGATTGTGCATCTGGGTGGGGCCAAAGAACTATGGCCTTTGATGATCTTCCTACCATAGCTATAGCGGCGTTCAAGGCCGCCTGAGGTCAGCTACGTTTCTTAAACACTTTTCCACATGGTGGAATCCCCGCTATCTAGCTTAGGGAGAATGGAGCCAATGGCCTTGCCGATAGCCGCACTTGCATGCTGTAAAAGTGATCCAACATTCCATCAAGGAATAGCGAAATGCAAGYTGCTGAGGATCATGAAGTGTGGTATCAGATCCCTAAAGCGGATATGCAGTCCATCACACAGTTCAGCCAGCTACGGTCACTAGTGTCAGTTTAGTATTAAACAGTGGGACGCGGGCCTGCAAGACATTGGATTAAGAAATCAAATAGACAGGTGAAAAGCTTCTGAATAAGAGAAAATTTTGATTGAAAATCTGCAGATACTTGTATATCCCATTACTTGAGCCATAGAATATGTTCATGCAGAGTCTTCATGATATAGTAAGATCAAATTCTTTGCTTGCACGCGCCCCACTATTTGACACTAAATTTATAGGAGGTTGTAGCTCACGGATCGCACGGTTTTGGCAGGAGGCGGGTACCTACGCTACCATAAAGCTTGTCATCGGGAAGGCTAGACCAATTTCGGTTAGTAGCTGCCAAACCTTCCAAATGGTACAGAAAACTGCCAGTCCCGCTCCCTTCACCTCTATTGCCGGAGCTTCTGCTGTAGAAGAATAACAAGAACCGCAATCACCAATGGCAACCCCCTCTGACCCTCCATCAACATTGAGAACAGCAATGATAACTTCCGCCTCCACGTCACCACCCTCAGGGGACATCTTCCTGCAATACCAAGCCTAACCGTTTACAGGACAAGCAGCCAGCTAATTCACCCACCTGCGAACCCATCAACAAATGTCAAAGATTCTTCCTTGCTTCCCAAGTCACACATAACAAAAACATTTTTCTGCAGCTAGCAACCCCTCTCCTACTCCATCACGACCCTTAAGTCTCCAATGCAAGCCACGTATCATCGCAAGAAACCGATTCTTTCTTCCTAGCCTCCTCCAGAGACATGCATACGCCTATGCCTTATTCATACTCTCTTAACAACCCACGCAGATAATAAGAGACCAAGAATACGCAGGCAAAACCCATGTATTTCCCGCCCAGTAGCCTCCACGAACAAGCAAGCGCTCTATTGCTTTCCTGTCCGAGATGATCGCAAGTAATCCTACGTGGCAAAAGAGCCTGTGTAGTCAGCTCATCTCATCTCACCCCACCATTGTCCTGAGCCCCTTCCCCACACGGAGAAATTATATCACCCTTCTTCTGAAGCCAGAGAAACGGAAACATGCATCGAAGAACCAGCCAAGGTGAAAATGAGCTGGAGCTGATATATTCTTCCATATTTAATACCACAACATGGTTGTTGCATCAATACAGAAGCCACTATCGTTCCCCTTTCTATATACATGCACGCCATGTTTTGAGCAACAGTGGATCGCTGCTCATGCACGAATGATCAAGATGTTTTTGGCTAAGCTTATCACGCACAGAAAAAATTGATATCACTCCCTTCTTCAACTAGAAGAAAGAGAAACAGAAACATGCACCCGGATATCATGCGATGAAGAATCAGGATAAGAACGAATTGGAGCTGATCCGTTCTTTCGTTGTTGCAGGCATACAAACCCCATTACCGTTCCCTTTTCTTTACATACTCGCTATGTATGTGCAACAAAGAGTAACACATGACTGCTCATGCATGGATGACCAAGATCCTTTCCCTAACCTATTGCATGTACAGCGAGCAGGAAGCAGTAAACACCAATTCTGCCACCTTTTTCATATATTCCACATCATGTCTTCCTTTTCCCCCTTACTTCCTTTATCTAGGCGAAGGCGTAAAGCGAAAATAAGTAAGGGTCAATTGCGTGAGGATGTGGATAGGTGAGTTTCTGCTATGGAACAGTCGGGCGGTTTCCTTAGAGATCCCTACTCAGTGCCTCTACTATCTCGTACTCTACCTCTGAATGAGAATGGCTCTTGGACTTCCTGTATAGCCATCCTATGGTAGGTTGGGATGCATGATCCAATGGCTGGCAATATCGTTCATGCAGGAAAGGAAAGGCTCACTATCCTTTCAGGGCTCCAATGTCAGCAAGTAACCTCATGACATGATTGGAAAATTTTCTTTCTAGGCGAAATAGGAAGACAAGTAAGCGAATTGATATGCTCAGACGCTAAAACCTTGAGAATACTTCCATCGTCAAATTACCAAGTCCCGCTAGCACAACGTAGCAAATGCACTCTTTACCAGCAACCTCAGATTGAATTTCCTCCCCTCTACAACTCCCCCTTCTTTCCCCCCCCTCCCTTCCCCAACTCCTCCAAAATCCTCCCCTCCAAACTTTCCGGCTTCGTCGTACTCGCCCACCTCCCCTTAACCTCCCCATCCCTCCCCACCAAAAACTTCTCAAAATTCCACTTCACCCTCTTCAACCCCAGCAGGCCCGGCGCCGCAGCCTTCAAATATTCGAAAAGCGGGGACGCGGAGGGGCCGTTGACGTCGAGTTTTGAGAGGATGGGGAAGGTGACGCCGTAGTTGGCTTGGCAGAAGGATTGGATGGTTTCGTTGTCGCCCTGTTGGGGGGCGAGTTTAGTGTTTTTGAAAATGAAGGTTTGGGAGGGGGGGGGAGGGAATGGGGATGGGGGAGAGGGGGACGAACAGGATCTTGATTCATGAATTGATTGCAAGGGAAACCGAGGATGATGAAGTCGTTGGGGTGTTTTTCGTTGATTTTCTTGTAGAGGGTTTCGAGACCTTCGAATTGGGGGGTGAAGCCGCATTTGGAGGCGGTGTTTACGATGAGGACAACTTTGTTTTTGAGGGTGGAGAGGGGGTAGGGTTGGCCTTTCTCTGGAGGTGGTGGGTTAGCTGGTGCTCATTCTTATTAAGGTGGGATGATGTGGGTTTGGGGAAGGAGGGGAGGAGATGTACGTACTGTCGAGAGGTTCGAAGTCGTAGAAGCTGGTGGCTGATGCCATGGTGTAGGATCTTATGGGTCGTCGTTGTAGTTTGGATGATATGGGAAGAGAAGGTCTGCTAATGCTGGAAAGACTGGGGCGGAGGAAGATTTTTGTAGCCGTTTGCAGGAGTAGTGGTGATTGCATCAAAGGATGGAGGGTTACATCTCACGGATAGAGAAAGATGGGATGGGAAGATGTATTGGAATTATTGTGAGGTAGCTGTCTTTGGGAGGTAAGCCCGATCCCAAGCCCGTCCCGAGGTGTAACGCCATCTCATCCCGCTACCCGCCGTCGTCATCGCCAAGGGTCGGCCTTATCGCTCCGCTGTTGGAGGGGCTCTACTGGGGCCAGGCTACCCGTGGATTGCTTGCATTAGGGGCTTGCATTAGGGGTCGATGCCCTGTATATAAGCTTCACGGAGTACTTCCGATCCGTGCTTTCAATAATCGTGGCTTGCTTCCTATCAATCACAAATCACCATTTGCGAGGACTGAGCACAAACCTACACCTAATTCTTGGGCTATCATTGGCTGCATTGAATTACTTGTAGAACTATCTAGGTATCACCGCTGAAGTTGCCTGCAATCGTCCAGGCTCGCATGCTATGTCTAATCCCTCAAAATAACGTATCAAGCATCAGCCTGTTTCTGGATATCGTGCTGCGCACCCCTCTGCTGCGCCTTGCCATCGTCATGCCGGATCTGGGCCTCCTCCTGCTTCTCCCTGTCGCCCGTGATGCCAGCGGCTATACCGCCCAGGGCCCCTTGAGCACGATCCTTCATGCCCGAGCCAAAGTCAGCAATTTGGCCTTCGGCTTCCAAACCCTTCCCTTGTGCGTTTTGTTGCTGGCCTTCTTGCTTCAGGCCTTCTGCGCCGAACATGTTGCCGACCATTTCTTTCGCTGAGCCCATGGTCTGGTTGTAGCTGCCTTCTTGGCGGCGGGGGTCATCGTGTGCAATACCACCCGAGCCGGTCACAGTGTAAGGGCCTATCTTGCCAACGGTGTTGGAGGCCTCTTTCTCAGCGGCGGCCTGGTCTTTGGTTGCGTCACCTTTTGCCTATGATGCGTTAGTCATGGACTCACAACAAAGAGTTAGGTTGTCTATGGGGAGGGTTGTCATTGTATTAGAGTGTAGGGTACGTCGATCAGTGGGGTCAAGTGGGGCATGGTGTGGGGGTGACAATGCCTTTGGAGCAAGGGTATGTGGCAGGTAAAAAATGGATCATGAGAGAGCAGCACAGTAGGGGAGGAGAATGTTTACCTGGTGATCTGTGTTACCAGTCAGGCTGCCTACAGCAGATTGGACACCGCCAACTGCGGAGTCCACGTAGCTCTTCAGGGATGAGGAGTTTTGGTCAGACATGGTGGGCTATTAATGAAGTATGGTATCTTGTTTTCTGTTGATTTGCAAAGAGGACTCTATTTATGGATAGCCAAGTAAGAGTTCTCGCGTACAACGTTGTAGGAGTGATGATCTGAGTGTTGGGAATGAAAAGAAAGAAGGCTGGAGCCTTCAGGTTCATATACATATTACCCAGTACACGTGGGGCAGGTACTGGGCTTGGCGATGACGTATTAGTGGGAAAGTGAAAGGCCCTGGCAAATCCCGATAGGCATCAGCCTCCAACATCACCTGAGGCTTGAAAATCGCTTGAAACGAGCGTTTGCGTGTAGATCACCGGAACTGGCCGAGAACAAACTCTAAAGGATGCCTGTAAGTATCTCGTAAGAGGTGTTCAATGCTGCTTTCGCACTGAGGCTGATAATGTGCTCAGCTGATCCTGATCTCAGGCTACCCCTCCTCAGGGAAGACATACCGTTCCAATCAACTAGTAGAGTTCTTCAAATCGAAGATTGCAGAATCGACAGATGCGCGTATCAGTCGCCTGACTGTGGCTCATATCAATGACCAGTCTTTAGGCCTTAGCCGAGATGTGTATCGAGAAGCTCGAGCCGAGAAAGAAGCGCGCGCAACAGAGTACTCTGCTGTCAAGCGATCTTTGGGGAAGGAATGCATTGTCATTGCAGATGGATTGAATTATTTCAAAGGATTTAGATATCAGTTGTACTGTGAAGCTAAAGCTGTAGAGACACCGCATTGTGTAGTGAGATTATTTCCCCTCGACTCTCATGTAGAGTGGACCTAGGCTGACGAGCCTGGAGATCCATGTAGGGACACCAATCCAGAAGTGTGAGGAGATTAATGCAAGGTTGCTTGAGAGCAATGAGGCAGAAGGGGGCTACGCCAAGGACCTTCTCGACGATTTGGTCTACAGGTATGAAGAGCCGAATGGCATGAACAGATGGGATAGTCCCCTCTTCACCGTTCCCTTTGACGATGCTACGCCCCCATTTGAGGATATCTGGGCTGCAGTAATCGGTGCGGAGGGACAAACAAAGACTGTGAGACCAAATCAGGCAACAGTAATGGTGCGAACAATCTTTCGCCCGAACATAATYAAAGGGAGATGCTGACATCATACTGAAGGCGCCAATGACTGCATCGGACTATCTTTACGAACTTGATCGAACATCGCAAGAGATACTGAATAAAATCCTGGATTGGCAAAAGGATCATCCTGGGGAAGGCGGAGGGGAGATCGGGGTAGAAGGAGGGACGATCGAACTCCCCACGAACCCAACATCATTACCACAATTGCAACGAGTGAGAAGGCAATTCATCGCACTCAACCGGCAGCATAATGTGCCGAAGAGTAGAATTAGGAGCTCATTCGTCGAGTATCTGAATGACAGCCTTGGGTGAATGTATGAAACCCATACCGATTCTGAGTGAAAATGCCCAGACCAAGTATCCCGATAGTGATCATCTTCCAATTGTAAGTATCCAGATCCCGAGGTGGAATCGTGGAACATCAACATGATTGCTCAATGATGCAGGTGCGCCTGCCAATTTTTGCGCGAGCACTGGCTGAATGAAGCCGATGAATGGCTTTGTAAGTCACATATTTTCATTCCCTGTATCACCATAGCCCGGCCGTGTTCGCAAATCCTTGACGGGCCTGACTACGTCGATGTCTGCTTTTGCAAGGAGAGAAGTCAGCGTAGGCGTGGTAGCCAGAATGAACCGCGATTGATGAGGCAGTCGATATAACGAAAAATTGGGATCGTTAGCCGCGGTGGTGCCTTTGGGTAGAACATTCTGATTTGCGAATGCCATTCGCAGTCTGGGTCTGAATATCAATTAGCACTGCTCGCGGTAATTGATCCATTCTTGAAGTCGCCCATTTGAAAGACGCTTCTGCGACCTACTGGGCCTGGATAGATTAGAAATTGATGGCCAGCTCCCTAGAAGTCGTAACGTCCTCTTCCCTGTACCGATGCAGATGTTGCCATCTTCTGCCAATATTGAGCATTCTGAGAGCTAAGGGGCGGGTTTGGAATCCTTCCGGCATGATGGGCTCTGCTTCTCTATCATCGCATTTGGGTCCGGTGAGCTGAAGCACGTACACATAATCCCGGTGAAATGCCTCGCGCGTCGCCTGGAAGATATCAAATGCGGGCATCTTACTCGAATGTCTGGAAGCAAGCACTGTCTCGAGTGCTTCTTCGGCTTCATCTTGAAGATGATAATGCCAGCCAGCAGCATAGTTGATCACAATACCACCCTCTACCCATCTTAAACATTGCTCCGAGTCTTCCGATATGAACCTGGTAAGCACGTGTAACATGCTCTCAACTTCAGCTTGTTCTTTCCCAGTAAGATCGTTAGGTAGTCGCTCCAATGCAAGAGCGCTCCGTAAACCATACGACATCTCAAAGTAGCAACCGTAGTTGTAGAGATCACCTACATTATCAGGGGAAATGTAAAGATGCGACTTCGATATTTCACATTCCGTGAAGTACCATACAGCTGTCACTCCCCGATACAGCTTACGCAGCCTTCTAGGTTTCAGCACCACGGCTAACTCAGCTGCGTCAAGGTCCTGGCATTCCCTTAAGTACTGATCTGCTGTATGGTGTACGAATTCGATTTTATATGGTTGAGCGGAAGCTAGTTCTCTGACAAAATAGGACTCAGGAAACCCAAGAGGTAGCCTCACAGCCTCGAGGACTGGTGAACATAATTCGCTTATCAATGCTGCTGGATCGAACACCCGCTCGCCGAGATTGACGTATCGAAATACGAGACATATCATCTCGTATGGAAGACAGTCAAGCGCGAACCATGCCGGCATAAAGTCAGTGGTATCCACCCACACGAATAGTTGCTGAGCAAAGCGTATGTGAGTTTCTGTAAAGTTAGCCTCTTTGGATCGGAAGATCTGAGTATATAACTGGGTCAATCCATGAGGGATCTTTGATAGATGCCTCTCGATGAGAATCGTACTGGGTAATTCTTGCACTTCATCCAGCATGAGACGTGCATATAGCCACAAACCGTCAGCGGCGACAGAGATTTGATGTACCACGTTGGCTTTGAGTGCCTCGTTAGGAATAGTCTCCATCTGGAAGACCCGATGCTCTATGTATTGACGTATCGGTATATTGCACGTCTCTTGTTCGAWYATTAACCTTTCGCCAAAAGGAAAAGCTAGCGGCATTTGACGACTCGTGAAGATCAAACTCACGCGGCTCTGGACACGTTCTTGGAGACCAAATAGCGCTTGCACAAGGTCTTCACACTTTTGACACTCGTCTAGAGCATCGATGATGACTACGAGCTTGGTTTCCTTAACTTTTGAAAGTGCAAGAGAAATGGCATCGTAGACTTCAACATACGAGTCAGCTTTTGTACGCCCACTCCGAGTGTAAAAAGGATCCAATGTTTCGCATAGTGATTGATCTACCACCAGTAGCTGAGAGAGTATTGTGCGTAGAATGCAAGTAATTTCCCGTTTCTCTGGGTCTCCAGCTTGGCAAAAGAAATAGAGAACAACTTGTTCTTCCCTCTTCATTAGGCTTTGAATTATGAACGACRATAAAATGGTTTTACCACTTCCAGGTCGACCTTGAATTATCATCGAAGTCGAAGCCGATGAAGCGAAAAAGTTTCGAGCTTGGGAAGTGTCCCAGATCCAGTCGCAGGATCCAGGCATGTACTCAAGGGAACGCCGGTATAGATCGTCCTGGGCCTTTGAGGGTGACAGCCAACGCTGAATATTGCTTCGCATTCGGCCTTTGATGAAATTTAGCAAAGTACCGACCAGCCTAGTGAGTAGCTTACTCATTCTAGCATTATCTGACTCGGCTCTTTCTTTCTGACCATCTGCGATATTAGCCACATTGGCTATCCAATCTAACTCAGTACTGTGTAAATTGATGTGTTCAGATACTTCTCGAAATTCCGTGTCAAAAGAAAGGAACATTGCGCCTGTCGGAATTAGCTATTGAAGATGCGCAATGTTAGGGACATTATCACGAACGGAGGGAGGATTTGGAGTGAAATCGGACCACGCGCGTGCAAAAATCAATGAGATCACTATAAAGAACTCCGATAGCCTTTTGAACCGCTGCGTTGGTCTTAAATAACTTCTCATAGTCCACACATCTTTCCAGCGAGCTAACAACCCGGTGAAGTATCTTGCCAACCTCTCCAAAGTCTTGAAATAGTCGCTAGCTAGCTAAAAAATGATGAGTCTCCTTGCAAGAGTTGAGTAAGAAGCTGTACCCAAACTCTCTTACCGTAACAGCCATACGTAGCCGCCCCCAGATAGGGCTAGCTATCGCTCCATGAGTCTGCACGAGAACATCGATCGCGCCCTCGAAGCGTCGGAGAGGATCGATAAGTGGTCGTATCAAGCCCAGGAGGCGTGTAAACCCTCTCTTTCGTCCTTGAGCGTGAATGATTATATTCAGACATGCATCTGCACTAGCTGGAGCGTTGAAAACAGGTCTTTGTTGGGCGGACAGCGTTGCTACATAGCGCTGCACAGCTATGTACCAGGCTTGGGAGTCTTGCTGGTTGGCTGGGGATGCCATATCATGAGGTAGTCTCAACAAACGAATTTCAGTCAGCTTTTTTCACGGATCCTCTAGACCAAATGACAAGGCTTATGTCTACGTAAGGTAGGTAGGTATTCATCCTGTTTTTGGAATTCGGCTATGYAGCCTTAGAAGTAGAAGAGTTCAACCTCCAGCCGTACAGCCTCATAGGGCTGAAGCCTATTATGAGCGGAAAGCCGGGCCCCTATTCTATGTACATAGGTAAGAAACAAAGTATGACGACAAAGAGACCCAGCTCTAGGGACTAAGTCTGTCGCCCTGCTGGCCATTCCTGGGGTATGTCTAAGGGGTTATAATATTGCTGGGTGTCTACGGTTGGGGGTGAACCCTTTTAAAGGGTTGAACACAGGTTTGGCAACCTTAAAGACGGGCCCAAAGTCACGAGGCCAAGCTCCAGGTACCGATTCTATCGCCCAGGCGAACAGCGGACCTCCCGTAATATCTCATAATTTTGACTTTGAAACCTTTTCACTTTGTCAATTCTTAACATGTTTAAGTTAATCAATCTGTTTATTTCCGTTATGAAGGAAAAGTTAAGGATTCATGAAGATTGGCTTTAAGCTGTAGGGGGACCAGCATTTTTGTTACCGCGTGGAGGCTGATCGCGAGATGGGTGCCCATCTAGACCTAGAAAGAGCGCGTAAGGTTTTGAGTTGGACAACTTTTTAGTAACAGCCTATGCATTTCCCGTAGGCATTGTGGTGGACCACTCACGGAGTTGGATCCAAACCTTGGCGATTCTGAATTAGTTCTAGAGCCTAGCACTGACACGTTCAACAATGGTATCGCAAGGCCGATAGGACATGTTGAAGATGAACAGTTTCTGGGACAAACTAATATTCCTTCGGCGGAGTGCAATATCACGACGTAAGGACACGCAGCGAATGGGTCTGCGTTGACTAAGCCAGAAGGAGGCCAGCATTGAAGAGAAGGACGGGTAGCTCAGGCCTCACCACAAGGACCCTGATGATGGCAGTAATAAAGCGGTTGGAAGACTAAAGTAGTATTTAGATTTAACAGCGGTTCGGGATCTTCCCCACTGTTTCGGCGTGCTGTGAGAGTGAGTGAAACAACACCTCTACTAAGGTACCTTACTATCGTACATTAATGGCGCCGRGGATTTCATGGCACCCAACTGTAGGACTCTGACAATCTTCACGACCAGTGGCACTCTGCCGATGATTAGGCCGTCGAGGCTGGAATCTCAGGCTTCGGAGGATTGCGGTCTGTGTGACCTGGCCAAAGCACGGAAGCCATTGTAGGTAATGATGATGATGATGATGATGATGACAGGCCGACGGGCTTTGAGGCTTGCACTGTGCCGTAAAGAACAAGTAGTTTCTAAGTGCGCACAGCCCGTCCACATATTCACAAGCATTGAGTTCTAGAAGCCGAGTCGAGAGGGTCTCCTTTGCGCCATTCTCTACATACGGTGTAGTAGTCTTGACATTAATTGGTTTAAAAGATCTCTTCTAGAATTTGTGCTTTAACTGCGACCCCTTGCTTTAGGTGCTCTTGAGGTGGGGACTATTTGTCGGTCACCCCGCTAGGGACCTCCTGGCAGGGGAATACTGGCAGGGGAATAAGTAACACCCCCCCGCCGCGCGCCCCCAAAAAGAGCATCGTTTAAAGTTTGCCGATCGCTATCCATTTCTCCTTTTCGGGTCTTCCTCCCCTCTCCAAGTTTCGTCTACCTGCATCTTCAAACCACACCCAATCCCTTCATCCATCACAGCAGTCTACAATTGTACTGCACGTGTGCGCTGTTGTAGCACTTCCCTTTCTTGAGTGCTGTTGATGTTGGAAGAGATCGGCAGCGTCTACAAGGCCTGAGGTCCCGCTGCCGGCGCTAGCTTCCCAGCTGAACAAAGAACAAATTTCAGAGCTGACACCTTTGTTGCTCTTCATCAATCCGGTCTATCACTATCTTAACGTCAACGAGCTGCCAGCCAGCGCCTGAAGGGGATTAATTCCACTGTCAACACGTCTAAGGTAAATTGCATTACTGTATCTTGTGTCGCACAAATCTCGTCGCGCCTGGCTGAAGCAGACCTCACCAACGCAACAAGTCAACTTGAAGCCTTTACAACGAGCTTCACTTCCAGTGTTGCTCCCATCAACACGTCCACCATCAACAGGCACCCCTTGCGAATTCAATCATCTATCGATTGCCCTGGTGCCGATAACACAAGCTGACCGCTTTATCGTAGATCGGACTACACCACACTCATTTATATTTGCGTCCAGCCGCGGATCGACCCCACCATCGTCAATATGGGCTGTGGAATGAGTACAGAAGAGAAGGAGGGAAAGGAAAGAAATGAGCAGATAGAAAATCAATTGAAGCGTGATAAATTATCGCAACGAAATGAGATCAAGATGCTCCTTCTAGGTATGACCGTTGGTGGCATCGAAACAAGAAGAGAATGGCTAATACATGTACAGGAGCTGGAGAGTCGGGCAAATCGACCATCCTCAAACAGATGAAGCTCATTCACGAAGGTAGCTATTCGCGCGATGAGCGCGAATCCTTCAAGGAGATCATCTACAGCAACACTGTCCAGTCCATGCGCGTCATACTTGAAGCCATGGAATCACTTGAATTACCGCTCGATGATCAAAGAACCGAATACCACGTACAGACTATATTCATGCAACCCGCACAGATCGAAGGCGAGAGCCTCCCACCGGAAGTTGGCGGAGCGATTGACGCCTTATGGAAAGATGCTGGCGTACAGGAATGCTTTAAACGATCAAGAGAATACCAGCTGAACGACTCAGCTAGATAGTAAGTATATATTATTGCCAATTGTTCAGGCGTAAATGGGGTGGTGTCAGACCTATAGTTCGAGACACTGGACACGGACTCGGCATGGACACTCCTATGGGACCCCACGCATATGCTGACCTACCTTACCCAGTTATTTCGATTCTATTGGGCGAATTGCACAACCCGATTACCTACCTAATGACCAAGACGTACTTCGATCTCGAGTAAAGACTACAGGTATCACAGAGACTACTTTCATCATTGGCGAGCTCACATACCGTATGTTCGATGTTGGAGGTCAGCGATCTGAACGTAAGAAGTGGATCCACTGCTTTGAGAACGTCACTACCATCCTCTTCCTCGTCGCCATATCCGAGTACGACCAACTTCTGTTCGAGGATGAAACCGTCAATCGTATGCAAGAGGCGCTCACTCTGTTCGACTCGATCTGCAACTCCCGGTGGTTTGTCAGGACCTCCATTATCCTGTTCTTGAACAAGATCGATCGATTTAAGGAGAAGCTACCTGTTTCTCCTATGAAAAATTACTTCCCGGACTACGAAGGCAAGCTAAATCAAATTGGAACCAATGGACGAGATCATCAGAAATCTAATATTGCTGAAGGTGGACCTGATTACGCTGCCGCATGCGACTATATATTGAATCGGTTTGTATCATTGAATCAACACGAGACAAAGCAGATATATACACACTTTACTTGCGCCACCGATACAACTCAGATCCGATTTGTCATGGCAGCTGTCAACGGTTGGTCCATGGCCAAKTTATATGTTCGGACTCATGCTTATTTTCCTTTTAGATATCATCATACAAGAAAACCTACGTGACTGTGGTCTGTTATAGGCCCCGCCCACCCATTCAGGACGAGAAGCTGAATTTTGTGGAGGCCTGTTTTTCTGAGCAACTGGATCCGTCCATCGCTCTGTGGGCAAGCACACCAGGTACCACGTCTCCTTCTCAAGCAATTGAGATTTGTATACGCGATCTTCGTCCTACTAGTCAGGCTTTCCGCCGGCGTCGAAGCCTATCTTCGAAGGCACCTGTCGCTTGCGACTCCTCCCCCAACTTGCGACACTTTCGGCGCTGGCAATGTCTTATTCGCGGGCGTACATTCGAACTCTTTCGGTACGGCTTTATTGTAATGTGATACCAAGGTGTGGTGAGACACGATTAATTCGTGTCTCGATTGTTCTCGATTGTTCGTAGTGTCCKCCAACGAATGGGCCTGGAATAGGGGAAATATCTTTTTAGAATGTTCTTGTTTAGCATGGCGAAGTTCTCGTCTCCAAAGGAATGAAAGCACTCAAAACCTTCTCAGCACTAGCTATGCCGGATTATAGGTCAGGCTCCGTCTTTTATTGCAGGTTGTGGGGGCGAACATACTGGTGGGCACTCTTGTACATTCTCTCTTTAGCATGCATCCCAAAGACGTTTTATGCCTCAGCCGACACAATCAGGTTTTTTTGCGTACCGGAAATGATTACCTAATACGAGGGCTAATAGCATCTATATCTCTACAAATAACGCTGTATCCAGCTTTGCGTGATTGGACAACACCAAACGTACTATCAACGACCCTCTGTCCCTCGTTGGTGCGACTGCCTTACGATCACGTTCGGCACAGCAGGCTTTCCGCATGGCATAGTCCTATAGATGGTCTATGTTTGAATGACATACACCTATGATGTGGTATGATGCTGCGCACTCGTGGCCGCGATTGTGTGATCCTACCCGTAGCTCAACGCTCCGGTCACCTGGCCATAGACAGGGGCAGCATTGAATCATCAGCACCCACCCCTCTAACCTTGACACCCGTAATGTACGCACATCAATTTTCACTCATCGTTCATCTTAACCAGAAATGAAGACCTATGTCTATGCTTTGGGCGGTATGATTCGCCAAGGCCAATATGCGCCGAGGTCCTGTGCACCCTTTTGTCTTTACCATACCAAAACATAAACATTCCCTTTCCGCCTCCGTACAGGCTTAGCATTATCTAGCAATCACACAGTCTTTACCACCTAAAAAATGTCCTACCCTATGACCCAGCTAGGCAGCAGCGGTGAGCTTTAAGTCCCTCCCCCAGCAGCACAACCCTACCCCCCAAAACTGACCACCCCATCCCAGCCTTCAACCACCACCAATCCAACAACGCAGAAGCCGAATACGACCGTCTCCGCGACCTCGCCCGGCAAGAAGCCGCTAAACGCTCCTCATGCCTAGACAAAGTAGGTTCCCTCTACCTCTCCACCCTTCCCCCCCTTCCCCCCTCAAATTATACCTTTACCAACAACAATCTAACCCCCCACCAGGCCCACAACGCCTACACCCGCGGCGACGGCGCCTCTGCGCACCAGCTATCCGAAGAAGGAAAAAAGCATGGCGCGCTCATGGATCAATACAACAAACAAGCCTCCGACTATATTTTCCGCGAGAATAATGCCGTGGGGAGGGTGGATGGGGATACGATTGATTTGCATGGGCAGTTTGTGGAGGAGGCGGAGAGGATTTTGGAGGAGAGGATTCGATATGCGAGGGGAACGGGGCAGGGGCATTTGCATGTGTGAGTTAGGTCTTCTTTTCGGCTTCCTGATTCTGGTTCTTCGATGATCTTTTTGCCTCTTCTGCGGGGGGGGTGAAAGTATGGAAGGAAAAGGGGGGGTTTTAGAGGCGATTCATATCACGCGCCTCATCCCATTCCATCCCATCCATACCAATAACCAACTAACCCTCCTCACCCCCCCCAGCATCGTCGGCAAAGGCAACCACTCCCCCGCCCACATCCAACGCATAAAACCCAAAGTCGAACAAATCTGCCAAGAACTCGGCCTCCAATACAGCACCGAACCCAATGCCGGACGAATATATATAAACCTCCAAGGCGGGCCCGCGAATATGCCGGAGCATTTTACGGCAGGGCAGGGCGGTGGGTATGCGCAGGGGTATGGTGGTGGTGGTGGGGGATATCATGGTGGTGGTGGACAGCAGATGAATTATCAACAGCAGCAGGGGGGGTATCAGGGACAGCATGGTGGTGGTGGGGGCCAGCAGCAGCAGCAGCAGGATCCGAATGCGGAGTTGGAGGCGGAGGTGAAGAAGTATCTTCCGACTGTGTTGAGGATGTGTCAGAGGAGTTGCTGTACGGTTATGTGAGTGGGTTAGTGGTATACTTAGGTAATCAATAGATGAGGAAAGGAGCTTGAAGGGAATGGGAGGGGATTTGTTGGATATATCAGGTGGGCTGTTTAATTTGATTGATACCCTGGGATCTGTTAATATGACATGATATAGGCACGATGCGAAATAAACTAGATGGATGACAAGTATATCATCTGAATATCTATCCGCTTTTGTTTTACGAGCCTCTGATCGATATCCTCTGATCTCTTCGTTCTAGTGCATACGCACGTGCGTCGTGCGTGCGCTCTGTTGTCTCCTGACATGACCTGTCTTAGGATGCTGGTGTCTGCTTTCTGCCTTGCCTTTCTAGCCTTTGTCCTTACATTTCATCACTTTTGATCTCTCAAAAAAAAAATGTAAAATTTGTTCGTTCACCGCAGCACAAACAGACAATATGTGCATCTTCACCCCCTGGAGCATCCTTCCTCGAAACCAGCGGCGCAAATCCAACAAAACCACAACCCCAACCACATCCACATCCACATCCTCGCCAGCCTATGCACCACGCCTCATTCACATCCAACCCCAGAAGCACTACCAATCTCTCAATTACCCCGCCCCTAAACCAAAACCAAAATCCCTCTCAATCAACACCCGCCACCACCACCTCTCCTCCGACACCCAACCCCTTCTCCCCAACACCCACTCCCACTCCCGCTCCCCTCCCCTCCGCACACACACATCCGCCCCATCCCCCACCCACCCCTCCCACCAACTCCGCATCCGGCACCTAACAGCCCAGCTCCTGCAGCGGCAAACGCTCGAAACAAGAAGAGATGTCCTCGCTAGTCTAGCGGATCGGTATCATGACGTACCACAACCATCATCGTCATCATCTTCTCCTCCTCATCGTCGACGGAGGAGAGCTACTATTTCTCCGACTTTGAGTAGCGTTGCGTCTTCGTCTACGGATTCGAGTCGGAGTTCATGTACCGAGGGGTGGGACTCTCCTGGAAGGGGGAGGGGGAGGGGGAGGGGGAGGAGAGGAGAGCTTAGTACGCCTGCGACTTCTGTCTCTTTGGGGAGTAGTGGGGGACAGGGTGGAGTCGGGGTAGGTGGATATGGGAATGGATATGGCAATGGGAATGGTGCTGGGATTACTGGGTATGGATATACCCTCCCCTTCGTGCAAGCACCGCAATTACCGCTTTTTGGAGGCGCGTCTTCATCTTCTGTTGGGAGTGGAAGTGCGGAGGGAAGTGAGGCGAGTACGGTTAGTGAATATTGGACTAATGGGCGAGGTGTCGGGGGTGGTGGTGATGGGGGATGGAGGTATTGGAATGATTCGGCGCCGGTGGGGTCGAGGCGAGTGGGTGGTGGGGTTGTTAATAGTTGGGGAGAGGGGGGGAGGAGG
>KE598570.1:502932-580200 GCA_000444155.1 Cladonia macilenta KoLRI003786
GGAAGGGGAGGGGGAGGAGGGGTGGGGAGGGAGGGTTTGGGTGTGAGTATGTGTCCTGCTTTTTGGTTTGCGTCTTTGTCGTTTTGCGGGTGGGCTAGGGATAGGAAGGTGGCGTGTAGGGAGATATGGGCTGGGCTGACTGGATGGGGGGGTGGTAGGGTCAAGTTGGCAAATGATGTTACATATAAGAGGTGTGTGTCTGTGTCTGCTATATGGCCGGAGTTCCTATTGGATCTGTGGGCGGAGGGCAAGCTAATCTGAGATAGAATGAACCAAACCATGGAACGCATGCAGAAGCTGGAGGACAAAGATTATACGACTCTGACGCGGATACTGTTCGGGTTGGAGTCGCCTACGCCGGTGGCTGAGGGGGATGAGGAGGTCAAATTCATCGATGAGACGCTCAATGAGAGTCAGAGGGATGCGGTGAGGTTTGCCCTAGCTTCGAGAGAGGTGGCACTCGTGCATGGACCGCCCGGTGTGAGTGTTCCTCGACGCAGGCATGAAGCAAGAAAGCTGAAAGGTGCCAGACAGGGAAGACTTATACCCTTATTGAGATTATACTGCAATTGGTACAACGCAAGAAGCGTATCCTAGTTTGTGGCCCATCCAATATCTCAGTCGATAATATCGTTGAACGACTCGCACCTCACAAAGTGCCCATGATTCGTCTAGGCCATCCTGCACGGCTGCTACCATCGGTTCTGAACCACTCTCTGGACGTCCTGACACAGACTTCAGAAGCAGCTGAAATAGTGAAAGACGTGCGGAAAGAGATGGATGCGAAGCAAGCGAGTATAAAAAAGACACGCAATGGCAGGGAGAGAAGGGCCATCTACACAGATATGAAAGATCTTCGGAAAGAGTACAAAGAGCGCGAGAAACAATGCGTGAACACTCTTATCGGAGGCAGCAAAGTAGTACTCGCAACACTCCACGGCGCAGGAGGTTTCCAGCTTCGAAACGAAGACTTCGACGTCGTGATAATAGACGAAGCAAGTCAAGCTCTCGAAGCCCAATGCTGGATCCCTCTCCTCTCAGCAAAGAAAGTAATTCTAGCAGGCGACCACCTCCAACTCCCACCAACCATCAAATCCACACCACCCAAACCCAAACCCAAGACAGACGACATACCTACCACCAACCCCACACCAACCCTAGAAAACACCCTCTTCGACCGCCTTCTCACCCTCCACGGCCCCAGCATAAAACGCATGCTCACAATCCAATACCGCATGCACGAAAAAATAATGCGTTTCCCCTCCTCAGCCATGTATTCCTCCGCCCTTACCGCCGCCCCTAGCGTCGCGCACCGCCTCCTCACTGACCTCCCCTACCCCGTAAAAGACACAGACGACACCCGCGAACCCCTCATCTTCTACGACACCCAAGGCGGCGATTTTCCCGAAACAAATTTCGACTCCGAAAATACCAATACCAATGACAATAGCAACAATAACGAAAACCCCAATTCCAGATCTAAATCCTCCCTCCTAACCCTCTCCTCCCACTCCAACCCCTCCGAAGCACACCTCATCCTCACACACATCACATCCCTCGTGTCCTCTGGCATCTCACCCTCCGACATCGCCATCATAACGCCCTACGCCGCACAACTAACCTATCTCTCCCACCACCTCAACATCAAAGAATCTTTTCCGGGTCTGGAATTAGGCACTGTGGATGGGTTCCAGGGACGGGAAAAGGAGGTTGTGGTGTTGAGTTTGGTGAGGAGTAATGAGGAGGGGGAGGTGGGGTTTTTGAAGGAGGAGAGGAGATTGAATGTGGGGATGACGAGGGCGAGGAGGGGGTTGGTTGTTGTGGGGGATGGGGGGTGTGTGGGGAGGGGAAGTCCGTTTTTGAAAAACTGGATAGAGTTTTTGGAGGAGGAGGCGGATTTGAGATATCCGAATGTGGCGGAT
This sequence comes from Cladonia macilenta KoLRI003786, assembly GCA_000444155.1. Lineage (NCBI taxonomy): Eukaryota > Fungi > Ascomycota > Lecanoromycetes > Lecanorales > Cladoniaceae > Cladonia > Cladonia macilenta. The sequence continues at coordinate 504,855 of KE598570.1, forward strand.
TTAAGGGGGGTTTGAGGGGGGTGGGGGTATGTATGAGATACCTAGTTGATAATCTTCTATTGGCGCGTGATTGATCGCGCAAGGGGTTGGTGAGTAATGTGTTTTGTATGGGGAAATGGGAAATGGGAAGAGAGTGATGTCAAAAGGATTGGCGGATCGACCTTTTTGATACCCTAAGTMGCAGTTATCATGGAAGAGCAAAGTCTAGAGGAGAATGTTAGAGCTCGATTCGCTCGTCCCTTGCATTATAGACCCAGCTGGCTGATACATTGAGTGATTACAGCGATATAGCAAATAATCTCAATCGTCACCAATCACATTTACACCCCATATCGACCTCTTCCACACCTGACAAGATTCCACCCCACCACAAGAATCTCCCTCTGAGCGTTCAATCATCAACAATCTCATCACCGCACCCTTCCCCTTTCCCATCCGCCGCACCTCTCCCCTTCCCTCTCCCCTTCGCCTTCCCTCCTACCTTCCCCCCACCCCTCTTCCCACTCCTCACGCCCCTCCCCAACGCAATCATCTTCTCTGGCCCACCTGCACGCGGCCCTCTATACCGCTTCGGCGGCGTGAACACGACTTTCATGTGTTCGGACGCAGGATTCATAGCGACTGGAACGGTTGACGGGCCATGCAGCTCGTCGGAGGAGAGTGTGGTGTCGTAGATGGTTGATGGGGGTGCAGCGAGGAGGGAAGATGAGGGCTGGGGGAGTGGGTTGTAGAGTTCATCTGGGGAGAGAAGGGTGGGGTTGGGAGAAGAAGAGGTGGTGGTGGGTGGTTGGGCGCTGAGGGAGGAGCTGGGGGGGTGGGAAGTTTGGGGTTCAGCGGATGGAGATAGGGATGGGATGGTCCAGGGGGTGAATGTGAAAGATCGGGTCCGTTGCGCCGTTGGAATTACTTCGCTGGAGGGTTCTGCTGTTCCTGATTGTGCTGTACCGGCGGTTGGGGATCCTAGCGGATCTTCTGTGGAGGAAGATACTTCGGCTAAGAGGTCTGAAGAGTGGCTGGTGGCGCTGTCACGCCGTTGGGAGAAGCCTTGTTTCAGCTGGCTGGAATTTTCGCTTGGGGAAGCCGGTGGACTTGCTTCGTGTAAGTGGGGGTTTTGCATAATGGGACTTGTGGATACTTCTGCTATCATGGATGGTTGGGTTCGTATTGGGTTCGAGGGTTCGGGGGATTGGGTAAGTGGTCGTGACTCGAGGGTCCATTCGTTGGTGGGGTTATGGTCGTCGTCGCTGAAGATGAAGGCGCGCCAGATTTGCTCTTCGTCATCTATAGGAGAGCGTGGCTTTGTCATTGGTGTGGATGATTGGGCGGTGTGGTGCATATATTGCTTGCCAGTGGGCTCCTTTCCACTGTTATTAGAGGTAGGTCTTGCTTTAAATGGTTTGGTGTCTTCCATCTCATCCATGACGGTGAAGCTTCTCCTTATCAATTCTTCCTCTAGATTTGGTTGCAGTTCATCTTTATCAACGCTCTTTTTTCTGACAGGGAATCGCATCTCTTTATTGTAAATCTGTGAAGACTCTGAGTTGGCTGTAGGATCCCGCTCACCGTCGTAACTATCACTTCTCTCCGTGGRCTGCTTTCTGCTAGTAGACGCATGGTGTCCAGAATTTTGATTTGTTGCGTTTCCGAAGGTACGAGGCCTGCTTGCAAGCCTTTCAATCGAAGAATCACCTGCTTCAGCATCGCCGTCAGGAATGCTCGCACTCTGTGCTCTTGACAGTGGAAATAACTTCGAGCGAGCCAAAGGTGGGCCTACGTTAGGATAGGCGAAGTCGCGAACGATTGGATCGCTATCCGTCCAATGTGAACCAGGAGGCTGTGGCGTATTTTCGAAAATGAGTCGAAAGCTTTGCTCTTCCTGTGCTGGCTCAAGCTCCAACGGTGTTGGCGCCTCTCTTAACCCGTCTGTTTCACTGTCGTCTTTCCCACCGATTGGGAGTCCCTTATGCTTTACTTTGAATTCTCGTGACGGTTGACAGCCAGAGCCAGAAGATGACGAATCATCAATGGAGCTTGATGGAGCACCTATGTCCTCATGGCGATGAGCAGACTGTACCAAAGATTCCATCTCTCTGGGCTGGAAGACGGCGGCTACAGATGAAAGGTCGTCGATGAACGCTGAAGAGGCCCGTATCTCGCGACGAGTCTGGTCAGACAGGGGCAAAAATCCCAGCGCTCCAGGTTGGATAACAGGCGCTGCGGGCAACTTGCTCGGATTCCGCTCCTGTACTTCAGAGTCGAACAGCATTTCTTCGGAGCTGACACTTGCTTGACTCCTATCAACAGCAGAACCGATCCTAATGCTCATCTGACCAACGTTAAAATCCTGAGATTGAATATCAAGTCGCCGGGGCTCTCTAAGGTATGACTCCTTTTTAGAAGACCGATGGGTAGCATCCCGCGTAACATGATGGGAGTTCTTCAACTGGCGGCGCTTGCCTATCATATCTCTATCTTCCTCTTCAGTGAACGTCATATGCGCAGGCTTTGAGTGTCTCCGCTCGACGCCAACCCAGTCTTCCATTTGCAAAAGTCGACGACGCTTCGCCTCAATACTATCTAGATCCGAAGTTCCCTGGCTATCGAGTCTTATACCATCCTCGTTCGTAGCTATGGCTGGGGCTGAAGCTTGAGCAGATGATGCAGACGACGGCCTYGAACTGATTATGATTGGGGACATGGCTTTGCCCCCGGAGTCTTCTGTCTTGATATGGTGAACGCAATGCTCCAAGGAGGAACGCCTTCGTTTATGGCTGTCATTGAGTTGGTTGAGGCTCTGCAGCTTTTGGACGAGTGGTCTGACGTTCTCATAGTCGTCCAGGATCGTTTGGTGTTGGAAATGCCCATGTTGTTGCCTGCTTGATGATGGCGAGACATGCGTAGTCTCATAATCTGGCCGCCAGTGACCGAGATCGAATGGTTGTCTCTTAGGAGTAGAAGACTGAGCACTTTGCAACTTTGCTCTGGCTTTGGCGAAATGGGTTTTCTGTTTGGCTGAGATTGACGATTTTGCATTGCGGGAGCGACATAGTCTACCGCCCGTCCAATTCATGACTCAGTTGTGATTGACAAAAAGATTCGGCCAGATGCAGAAGGAGGCCTGGGTCGGTTGAGTGGGACCGCGTATCCACGGTCACATCCTTATCCCAATTCTATAAGAATACAGTATCACACGCAAATTAGCACTAGCTAACGATTTTGACTGTAGAGGTCGGCGAGGAGATGGATGTGCCTAAAAGTGTTTATTCTTTCTGCCCAAAGGGCTCGAAAATCGTCACTCAGAATAAACCCGATTACAGCATTGAGGGTTCTGCATAGTGCGAATCAACAAGTGCAGGTCCGAAAGACCTTGTGATGATTCTTTCGAACATGCTATGTAAACCTTATCATGCTAGTGACAGTAAAAGTCCAAAAGTCCAAATAGGAAAGGAAAAGCGTGACACTCTCCATGCCAAAAGCCTCTCTCAAAAGTCCAAAAGACGGTTCCACCTGTTTGCATCTTCGTCATAGGGTGGAGCCCCCACCATAACGATAGGCCTTCAAACCGTGCCTTCAAAAACAGCCGTAAATAATGCAAATCGCTGTTGCCAGAACTCCACGGAATGCACACGAGCCATCCAGGGCGTCGTCAGGGTATCTTATGCAATTTAAGTATGCCGTAATATGCTCAAACCAAAACGCGAATCCATGTACCCGTACAGGGAACCACAACAGCTTTGCCAGGAGACCCAGAGAGACGTAGAGGGTGGCCAGCAACATGAACGAGGTGGAGGAAGACTTCCACCGTACTGCAGAATCGTTCGCTTCATAGCATGAGCCGTAGGTTTAAGCTCACGCTGTATAATTTACAGTTCCGTGTTCAAACCTCCACTTTGGTGAAACCTGGTTGACTATGGGTGCCACGTATCCCATTGTGACCGGAATGGGTGACACACCCAACGCAGTCACAGTCATCGCCACACATGCATGTGCCCGATTCATCATRACACCAAGGGCTCGCAGAGAAATCCATTCTTTGAAGCCTGTTGTCAGAACCCCCGTTTGAAATGGACCCTATAGGTGAAGTCGGTAATTTGTTCATGCTGCCTAGTAATATGTCCGAATGGGAAGTCGGTTGGGACAACGTCTCTTGCATGTCTGAATCTGCCGCCAACATCCCATTCTGGGAATGGAGGCCCTGTTGCATCAAAGGATACATGCCTGAAAGGTCAATGAATTGCTCCCCATATTGCGACTGTGGTCGACTTTCTGGGCCGGGATCTGTGTCCGTAGCTATTATGCTTGCGAGTTCCCGTACACGGGCTCTGGTAGGCTCATTATATGGATGAATTGAGCAATACACACATTGGCAGCCCGGACCACAGCTGCATTTCGGGTCTGCACGATGTAATACGCCATCAATGATGTGGTTCGCCTCAGCAGCATGGGCCACGGACTCAATGCGCCCCTCCATTGCCTGTTGGGTAAATTGTTGTGAGTCGTGGTAGCCGCTATGGGCCGCAAACATGTTGGGGTTCAGATTGAAGCGATCTGGTGCACTTGCCCCTAAGGAACCTATGCTGAAGTCCACGGGGTCATTATTGGCAAAGTGGTAATTTATTGTTTGACCGCTGAAGTCTGGTTCCATAGAAGCATCCATCATGTTAACTGTCATGCCTATGGCATCTCCGTTCATGGACTGCTGGTCTACCGGTCTGTGCACGTAGTTTCTATCAGCGTAACGTGGACGGCTGGGCATGGCCGGTGCCATGGCCGGGGACACGGTAGGGGGTTGCCCCTGGAGGTTCGCTATCTGTTGACCTTGTGCGGTAGGCGAATGACAACAATTGTTTTGGGGTTCCGAAGGCGGAAACAGTGAGGGATTTGGCGTGACGCTGGGATTCGGATCTGAAACGGGAAGCTGCATCATTCGGACAGTGATCTCTTGATTCAAACTCGATCCAGGCGACGAGTAAGACTCGGTTGGGCTAGACACCGTGCCGTTCTCAATTGCTTGTAAATTTTGATATTCTTCCCTGAGTGTAGCTCCATTCGAGAACTGCGGGGCTCCTTCGTAACTCACGTACGGGAACTGGATCCGGGGATCGTGGTGTGCCATCACTGGGCGACTATTATCTGGATCTACATCGTCCGGCATTATCTCCCTACGTTGTATCCTGCAGAGACACTTCATCGATTCTGCACACATTATAAGCAAAAAGATCCATTCCTGTGGCCGAAGGACCGTGCCGACCTGTCGGAATTGCCACCATTATGACTCTCTCCTTGCTGCATTCGCAATTCTTCCTATTATGTGTACACTCTCGTAGTGGTCGGCCTGGCTTCTTGACCCGCACCATCCATCTGTCGAAATGGTCGCATCGTGTCGCTCTGTGACCACGCACGCAAGGCTCACTAGAATATATGTCAGTACAAATAGCTTCAACTATAAAAACGCATAGACTGAAGCTGCATAATAGAACTTTGCCGAGATAAATTACATACCAAGCCCACTTGGCCCCAGACTCATCCTGAGGCATAGTGGAGTGCGATTGAGCGTCGGGCCCGCAGGGTTCAACGATCTCTCACAGCAGACAAACGGGATATCCACTAGAGGGAAGAGAGTCGTTGGCAGGAAAGGCTGAGAAGGCTAAGACTCGGATGTTGATGTACGGTTTTTTTTCAATGAGCACTTGAGGTATTGACTGTTGTTGTAAAGATTGATGGGTGGTTAAGAATAGGTTAGCATATGGGTAACGAACGAGAAAGCTATCTACTGTGGGGAAACGGTGTAGAGATTATATATTGGAGAAGCTGGTAAAGCTGGTGAGACATGCTGATGAGAACAGACTATGACACGGTGTAAGACGACGCCGAGGGGCAATGTCTGGGGTGGGGGTCGCAAAAGCGGCAGCTACTGGGTACCAAAACGGCGGTCCGTTCCTTGGCAAGCTAGAAGTAGCAGCATAAAGTACCTGGACAAAGGGTCAGATTATATCAATCTCCAATCTAGTTTTCTCGACATTGCTCGGCTCCCTATTCTTGTGCGTGGAGTGTTATCCCTTCTCAAGGAAATGCACTGCCTCCTTCAAGGCTCTGGAGGATCTCAAATTTCGAAATGTTGATGAACATGTTTGCTCATAGAATGCTGGAGTCCCAATCCTCATACTACCGAAACAGATATACAAGACTGGATTCCATCTCAAGAAAAAATACATAAGCTCAGTCTGCTTTACGGGCTCTTCTAATCTTTACTGGGCATTCTACCTGCCTTGTGTCGAATTGAAAAATCGATTCTAGCTCGAGCACTTGCAGTTGTCTCCTTCTACGGCACCATCAAAGTGATCCACACACCAATCAATGCCATATCTTGAGCAGCTGACAGAAGCAATGCCAAGGTTAATAATCTGTATGTGGGTACATACAAGCATTGATGTATGCTTGCATGAAAGTCTGTCGCCACGTCCTCGATACGGTGAATTTCGTGTTGAAATGCTGGTGCCGCTAGAACTAATCAGAAGCGTTTGTTTAATGAAACAATCGGTCGGTCTCAGGTATGGTTTTGTAGTATGAGATGTTCAACATTCGTCGTATGCAATTTGTGACGCTCGCTGGTTGATGATTACCGGTGCAACAAATTTGACCTTGTAGGGCTGAGAAATTGTTCTGCCTTCCAAACAGCGGCAACGTTGTAACCTAGAACAAGACATGGATCTAAACAATGCCACAAGATGCTAACACTGCATCTCAAGGGAAGGCACAACCTCGACCCAAAGCGCGACCCAATGCTGTATCCTGGCCCTTCTTTACCACACCGCAACCCATAAAGCGACTCTTCGACAAATTTCCTCTGTATACATACACTCCCAACGAGCTTCCGGAACGGACCGCACAGCATAGAGACCAGAATGTGCTTTACATATTTACGAATGATGATGGAGCTCACAGAGGCTTACCGTCGTATAATCCTGGGTGTTTGAAGTGGCAGGTAGAGATATTGTCGACCTTGGACCTAAGGCAGGCTGCTAATGACTTTTGGGCCAGGCGTATTTAAGATTCAGAAACATACCCTTCGTTACAGTATCATCTAATAATCACGCATCGCCAAATGGAGCTCTTCCATTCCTCCTACCGGCTGCCTCAAGTGCTTCACCGCTTGATGTTCCTTCCCCTGTACCATCACAACGGATACAGCGATGGACGCAAGACACAATGGCTCAGCGGAAAGGCAAGAATAACTCCCACTCAAGTGACGAGCAATCAAATCACGGAGAAGCTGGAACAGAGGCGACTCCGTTGACCGAGGAGAGTCCTCATTCCGATCCTTCAGACATGCGCTACGAGGCCTACCTGTCGCTGCTGGACCATCGAATTCGTAACGCATATGTACGATTCCCTTAACCCTTCAAAAGCAATTTCTAATCCACTATTCTGCCAGCTCTACTCGCTCTACCTCGCACCGCCTAATTTTAATGCTGTCGCCTTCCCACTCTACATCGCTCCAAGCACTACAAATACTCTAGTCCGGCTCAGCCTTGCCCATCAACTGCGCGCCGCTGCCGAAGGCGAACTCACCAAGCAGTCTGCACRTATTGACGTTGAGGCTATTYACCAAGGAAGTGACAAGGCATTTGGAGCGCTGTCAGAGCTGTTAGGAGACGAAGACTACTACTTTGGGGAGAGAAAGCCTGGGCTGTTCGATGCAAGCGTATTTGCTTATACCAATATCTTGTTAGATGGGGGTCTTGGCTGGAAGGATCTCAGGATGGTGGATGGGCTCAGGAAATACTCGAATCTGGTTGAGCATCGAGAGAGGATATTAGAGGCGTACTTTGAGTAAGAAAATTAAGCCAAGAAAAGGGTATCAAACTCAAGAAACAATATCAAGCTCAAGAACCAATTGAAGTTGTGGACTGATTACCGTCTAATACCAAATGTACAGGGATGTCGCTCAATGCTCGCTCATATGCTCACGCACTATGCCGTATAGCTCCACAAAATCGAAATCAGATGCACGCCGAAATCCATCATCACTTGCACCTCGTTCATGCTAGAATCGCCCCAAACGGCGCACTCTCCCTCAGATCCTCCACCAAATCTTCCACATTACTCAGATGCCTCCCCAGCAATCCCTGTTTCTCATCAGTCGTCCTAGTCTTCACTTCCCTCCCTGGCGGCCCCATCATCCCACCTCCATTCCCCACCCTCTTACTTGGACTCCTCTGCAACCCTCCTCCTCCCCCATTACCACCCCACCCATCCCCAACAACCGGTGTCTCAGGCATCAAATAAAAGTACAAAAACTCCACCACCTTCATCTTCACATCCCTACTTGTCCCCCTATTCTTGAACAAACTCGTAACAGCCAGCAATCCATCCACGTCCTCAAAAGTTCTCGTATTCTGCGGTGTTGAGAGAAGGGCTGTGACGAGTGTGAGGAGAGCGGATGATTGGATGGCGGGACAGCAGGTGGGTTCGAGGAGGTCGAGGAGGAGGTTCATGTAGATTTCACGGGCGAAGAGGGAGCGGGAGGGAGGGTGCATGAGGAGGATGCCGTGGAGGAGTTCGAGAGTACCGACGAGGAGGAGGTCGTTGGCGCCGGTGGAGGAGCGGGAGAGGAGGCGTTCGAGGGTGGTTATCAGACGGATTGCAACTTGGGTATTGAGTTAGTGATGTCTTCGTGTAGGATGGCGATTGTTTTTACCATTCCACTCAAAACCCTCTTGAAGCTTAAAGAATTCTCGAAAAGCAGGGTMATTTTTCAATGATGAGAGTTCTTTAGTTGATTGCTTCGCTGCTCCATTTGCTATCACAGAGCTTCGTTGGTCTGTTGGTGAGGATGAGGACCTAGACAGGCATATTTGTGCAAGAAGACCCTCGAGCTGTCGAAGACCTTTCCGAATTTTAACGCCGTCATTAGAGGATAGATAATCGAATGATAGAGATAGTAATGATTCCATGGTCAAAATGGAGTTTCTGTACAATAGTTCTTGAACCTTGCTGTATTTAGTAATTCCGTAAACAGAGCGTTGGCGGGCCAGGTCCCATACCCTAGAGCCGCGGAATTATTCCCGCGCACCTCTCACCGAGGTTTACCCAGCTCAATCCCAAATTTCATAATTCGTTTCCCTCACGATATCTACAAACATCGCAGCGCCCAAACCTCTCCAAAACATGGCGCGCCCCCTCCAAAAACGAAAAAATAGATCCTCCCGTCCCCGCATCCGCCAAAAATCAAAATCCAAACGTATCAACATCAAAAGCAATCCCATCGTAGCCGCAAATTGGAACCCCACCCTCACCCTCTCCCAAAACTACCACCGCCTCGGCCTTAGCTCAAAACTAAATTCCCAATCCGGCGGCACTGAAAACCACTCCCCATCTCACCCACCGCGGGAAGAATCAACTTCGTCTGGAAATAGGTTAGGGCTTGCTATACCATCCTCTCGCGCGCCCAAAACGCTAGGAACGCAGGAAGTTAGAGTCGTGCGGGACCCCAAGACGGGTGCGATTCTAAGCGTGCAGGATTCAAGTAGGAAAGTAAGAGAGAGGAGGAATCCGCTTAATGATCCTTTGAATTCGTCCGATGACGATGAGGAGGTCGACGAAGATAAGGTAGCCGGCAATGATGCTAGGGGAGGAATTGTGGCTGCGTTAGAGGAATCGGCGAAGCATGAGAAGAAGAAGAGGCCGAGGCAGCAGAGTAAGAGGGAGAGGGAGTGGTGTGAGAGGTTGGTGGGGAGGTGGGGGGATGATTGGGGGGCGATGAGTAGGGATCGGAGGTTGAATCCTTTGCAGCAGAGTGAGGGGGATTTGAGGAGGAGGGTGGAGTTGTGGAGGGGGAAGGAGGGGGAAGGAGGGGGTGGGGAGGGGGGAGGTGGATTGAGTTCATGATATGATACCCATGATGCAATAATGATGTTTGGGAATCTTTGATTCTTCTCACTGTCTCAACTCGCAGCTGTGCTAGTCGGACTACTGTCGCCCACGACTTTCCGCCTCACACTCCTTACCCACCTCCGTCTCCTCCACTCTCCCATCCTCTCACTCCCACTCCCCTCTTCCCAATCCCTCATCTTCCCCTTCCCGTGCACCTTCTCATCATCACCATCTTCATCCCCAGCTAAATCAGCAACCCATCTCTCGCCCTCAACCTCCACTTCCACACCCTGCACCATCCGCTGCTCCACCCACTCCCTACTCGCCATATCAAGCATCCATTTCTTATCACCCCATTCCCACCCCCTAGGCGGTGCCACATCCTCGAAGAAGCGTGTGCCTTTCGGTCTGGCGCCCGAGATACGTTGCGGTGATAAGGGGTCATAGGGCGTGGGACTGAACATCCAACTTTCCCACTCGCCATTCCGACCGCCTTTTCGGCGCTGCAGTTCGAACACCTCTACTTCGCGAGTTTCGGGCGGGGCGTCGAGAACGATGTCGTGGGAGATCCAGGCGTCGAGCCAGGATTTGGCGGTGCGTTCGTGGGGGGCGAGATGTTCTTCGTGGTTGGCCATGAAGAGTTGCTGGATGGAGGGATGGCCACATGCGATGGCTGTCCAGCAGCTGATGAGAGCGATGAAGCGCCATGGAAGTACGTAGGATGTGAGGAAAAGGAGACACGCTGCGATGAAGAGGAATAGGAAGATTGTAGATGATAACGGTTCATTCGAGAAATTCGTGACGGGAGTGACGGTCTTGATGATAAGATCGTGGATGATGCTGAAGTCATCCATACAGTTTTGGAGGTCACGCATGTTGCGGAAGAAATCTTTGGACATTTCAGCGGCAGGTCTGATGGTGCGTGGTGGGGCAAGTGGAGGGCCGTTCATGGAGTAGGTTGCGGAAGGTATTGTCGAAGGAGGCGGGGGATGTCGTGTGAGGTATGCAGGTACCATGACGAAGAAAAGAGCGCCCGCTATGGGAAGGACTGGAAGAAGGTATGGTTCGAGGCAAACGAAGGTACAGACGGCGAGGAGGGAGATGGTTTGTGAGGGCTTTCGCCAGGTGAGGAGACGCTCAAGGCGGTTTTGGAAGACGAACACAACCCCGATGCTGGGTATCATTCAGCGAGTAATGTCCCATAGTCGAGCAGGAGACTGACCGGGCATTGAAGCGACGGAAGTTGTTGGTCATCAAAGGGAGCGAGAAGCCCGGCCGGTTAATGTACTTAGAGGATCGCACATCTGGGCCCATATCAAGCTCATCAACCTCCTCCTCAGGTATGACCTGCTGTAGAAGCCTGCGGTGACGGCGTTTAGCACGCCATTTATTGTAATGATTCTTCATCAAAGTCATTGCTCACTTGGTAAAGAGACGGTCCTGGAGGGACTGTCCATATTCTTTACTGCCTTGACCATGTTCATGCAGCTTGTCTTTTAACTTGGAGCTTGTGCCTCTTAGTGTTTCATTCAGCCTCTCACGTTTTCCCTTTGGCTCGGAGGATGGGGCATCGTTGCCTGGGATAGCGATAACTGGGATAGGCTCCTCTCGATTCACAAACGCGTCAGCTGTGAATTCATCCATGGTTTCAGCTTCCAGATGACCTCTAGCTTGTAGCACGTGCTAGATAAGTTGCAGCAGAAGACRTGRTAACAGCTTTTGGGGACCAACAAAATGTCTTTGATCAAGCCATGTCCGCTCGAGTTGTTGCTCTTGTTCTTGTGGCCGAGGTTCGCAGAACGTCGGTGGTCGGCGTTTCTTTGACCGACGTCAGTTGGCGCTAGTCCTTCAAACCCCGATGAAACTTACGGGATCCCTTAACTTACTCTAGCGATTGAGGTGAATAAATATACAGCGGACACGACGGCGCTGTCCCATTATTCGCCTACGAAACCCTTTCATTTTGACTCCTTCGCTAATCTTTCGAATTCCTTCAAATACTCGTCAACCTCTTTAGCACCCACGAGAGTAAAGTCCCTCCTTTTGCCTTCAAGGACCACATAAGGCACAGAATCAACCCCATTGCCAGCCTGCTCACGAATGAGCATCTTGGTCTCTGGCAGATCTTCATACTTATCTCCAATGAAAGCTTCGGCCCTGGATCGCTCGACACCAGCATCCAAAGCAGCTCTCAGGAGTGTGTCAGGTGCTGATGGGTGCCTTTCATTCTCAAAGTACTGCGCGTAGAGAGCTACACAACCATTAGCGATAATTGTCATTCCCTTGTTCGATATCGCCGGAAGCTTGCTTCTCTAAGGATAGTCACGTACAATTAACAATTTTATTTGCGGTCTCTGGTCCCATCTCTTCCTGATAATGCTGTATCAAGCGGTGTGCGTCTATTGTGTTCGCAACTTTACCGCCGAACTTGAAATCGATACCAACGCCAACCCCGTAGGCGGCCATCAGAAGGGTATATTTCTTCATCTGCTCATCAGAACCACCATACTTTGAATTCTTGTACCTGTATATCTCCAGTGTTGGCTCTATCATTTTCATTGTCATTTACACAAGAATCTTCACCGCTTACCATTCATATTTATCCTCTCCTTCCTTACTGGCTTCAGGATAAAGCTGATAAGGAAAATATTTTACTGTGAAACTGACATCATCTGCCGCTGGAGAAGAGCGGAATTTTTCGAGAGCTGAAAGCCTCGTGTCAGAATTAGATCAGATGTTATGGTGCTTGGGACTGCAGGATGACTAGTAATGGGGTTCTATCGTGACATGCAACAGAATGTTGACGCCGTATCAAAAGAAAGGCAATCAACAATAGCAGGAGATAGCCGTACCCAAGTCCATTCTATCTTCAGCGTCAGCAATATCCTCAGCTTTTTCAATTTTAGATCACTACCGTGGGCTGCCTACCTTTTCTTAGCCAGGTAAGTCCTTAAACAGTGATCAGCATGATACTCGAAAAGAGGCGTCCTAATAAGCTACAAACCATGGACAAATAGTATCCAAAGTGAACGAAATCTGCGACTCGTACACCATCTTGGGTCGTCTTCCGGCTTTCTAGGCTCAAATCTGCAGCTGCTGACTACTATCTTGGTTAAGATAAATTACAATCCACAGGATCCTGTCTTGCTGGATATGCGTGAGAGCAATTGCAGCGGAAGAATATGTCTCTTACTGGGAGGATTGATATCACGCCACTCATCCCCTCATCCGAAAGCGGGCCGAGGACTAGAACAACCGTTGCTTAGCCGCATCACTAGCTCCCTTTGGTACACAGCCTTACGGCCGCTGCGTAAGATAGCTAACGATAATTGAAGATGTTTCACAAATGTCATCGGCCGGAGCTTCAGGGTCAGTGCGTATAGTAAGATGACTTTACGGCCGAATGCCTTAGGATTAGCCAATCTATGGCTGATTTCACCGTGGCTAGCAGCATCGAAGTTTCCAACTTAAACATGTCTTTACTACCCATTGGTGTAGTACTCGAAAGGGGGACGCGTGCCCACAGCTCATGGTATTGAAAACAGACATACATAGCTCAATGACCTCTCAACAACTGGACATTGATAAAGTTTTATATTATCTAATTGTGTATTAATTAGACTGATGTTCTTTTTCTCACGCGTCCCGGTATTTGTTACTAGCAAAATCAATATCAAGGAGTGAAGAACTGCAAAGCGGCGGTAAATTTTCATAGCCCGCTACTAGCGCTATGAATACGGCCGTTACCTTCACGTGGAAAGCACTGCCTACGTCGCCACACCATCTCATGTAACACCCGGAAAATTACACTCTTTTATTCCTCTTCATCCTCACTCCAACACTCTTTCAATCGCATCTGTTACTCGTATTCCTAGACCTCATTATCCAACATTGTCCTATTCTCTTCAATCCACTCGTTGGTTCTCCATCCGTTAATTCAAAGTGTACCTCCAACGCCGACAGAATGCAACTCATCACTTTACTCATCGCGACGACCGCCACCATCGCCAGCACCAGCGCCCAAGCCGTATTGTACGTCCCACTCGCCAATTGAACGTACCTCTAACACCCAACACTAACCCATCTCCCTGCACAGCAACCCCACCACCAACGCCTTCACCTGCCCATCCACAGGCGGAAGCTTCTGCACCGGTCCCTCCCTCTCAAACAACATCATCATCCGCTGCACCGGCACCATAGGCCAGCCAGGCAACTGCAACGACAAGTTAATCTCTCATCCCAAACCGTGCCCAAACATCCACAACTAACATCCCCTCCCCTCTTAGTCTCGCTGGCATCCCACCAGGCGGTCTTAAGACCAACGCACTCTGTGAGCCACTCCCCCCAACTTACCACTCCCCAACCTCATCCCCCTGCCAATTCTGCTTCATCACAACAAAGCCATCTGACTCCAGCTAACAAAACCCCCAGGCTACCAATCCTCCCCCACAGCCGGCGACGCAGCCTGCTCTCTCAACAACATCGCCTACCCCGACTACGGCTCCCCATTCCCAATCCCCAGTTCCATAAAAACTTACCCAAACAGCGGCACCGGTCTCGTCGCTGCGAAAGCCACGGCACCTCCTTTCAGCAATCCAATCGCCGCAACCGCCACAGCGCCTCCTTTCACAACCCCAGTCGCGGCTATGGCGACGCTTAATAATGCGCCTTTTCCAATCGTTTCGGTGAAGAATAATGGGACGGGGGTTGGGGGTGTGGTTTTGGGATCGGGTACGGGTACTGGGCAAGTTGTCAAGCCAACGGCGGGGTTTGTGGGTGGCTCGGTAAGAATTGAGGCAGGAAAAGTGGTTGTGGGGGCTGGCGTGTTGGCTGCTGCTGCTGCTGTGTTGTTGTAAGGTTGTACGCGGTGGTGGTGAGGGATAGATGGGGGAAGGCGTGCTTGCGTGGAAGAGGAGTTATTGCTTAGATTCGGTGATTGCTGTGGGGTAATGGTATGAGATCTTCGTGTGCGTGGGATGTGGTAATGGCAGCGAGCTGGGTAGGAGTCGCATAACCCGAATAAAAGCTATTGATTGCATAGAAACTAGCAGTCAGTCAAATACCTAGACCATTCTTCATTAATAATCATCTCATATCCCATCATTTTCACCATTACCAATCACCACTCGCATCAGCTTCACCACCCCCTGCAGTAAAAATTCATAATATTCTATCTGCAAGTACCTTAGAGCTTTCCTTTATCACAACACGCAGTACCGCTCTCTCTCTCTCTCTCTCTAAAAAAAAAGTGGGTATATAGTTCTGTCAGTCAGGAAGAGCGTCCACACTCTATCCTTCCTCATAGCAAGAAGAAGTAAAGGACACACACGCACACACGACTGACACATGGAAATAAGTTCAAGCGCGCCTCCAGGTAATGCAGCATTTAGACATGTCGTATCAACCACCACTATCACCACCCGCCCACCACCCCACCGACCGACCAACCGACCAAATAATCGCTGAGAGCGACAACCCCATCCATCCATTCCATAACATAACCATTAAAAAGCGAAACGTGCTCCCGAGCACGTTTTGGCTTTTTCTTTTTGAAATGTGTGTATCAACCAATGCCAAGAAACGCCAGCCGCCGAGATATTTACATTTCCTTCCTTCCTATGCACTGTTTCCGGACCTTCCAATATCGTAGTCTTTACGTATCGTACCAAGACCCTCTTCTGATATAATTATGAATGATGAATCATGATCGCGATTTCTGCACCGAAGAAAAGGGATCGAGTTAGTTCTTGTTTGTATAGCGTGAGTAAATTACTTGGCAATATATAGCACACGGGAGTGGGTTGAACGTACCAAACTCGCTGCTGCCGCCGCTGCCGCGAGATCCTTGCCCACTTTTGGTGTACTTGTAACGCGTGGGAGAGCACTACCTTGCACGACGACACCGTTTAGAGTTCTTTTGATCCCGCTGGCGTTGCTATTGGGTTGCATTCCTGTCATGGTTGAGTGGCGCTTCGGACCTGCGGCTGTGGCGGCCGCTTTGCTGGGAGATTGGCTTGATGTTGTCATCTCGCGCGTTCGGACTGCGGTGCCGTTTTTGAAGCTGGTAGCCGGTGGTTCGGGGAGTGGCCGCGCGCCGGCTGGGGTTTGGGAGATCGAGTTGTAACGTTTAATGGGTGAAGCCGTGGGATTTGAGGGCGCAGTGCGGGGACGGCCGGCTGTGGCTTTGGAGCTCTTGCCGGCTATGAATTCGTGGTGGATAGCTTCGTCGGGCTTGAGACGACGATCGGGGTCCCATCGGAGGCAGCGGGTGATGAAGTCTAGGAAGGCTTCGTCTTCGCATTTGAGTGCTTGTTGAAGGGATTTAGAGCTGGGACGTCGCCGCTTCCCCTTTGTGGAGACTGTAATTCGTGGTTTGCCTAGGGAGTCGAAGAAGAGCTTTTTGCGTGTCGATTTTTCTATAAGGTGTTTTTCGGGTGGACCAAAGACTTCCATGATACATGCGAGTTGTTCTTGCTCGTTCTCACCAGGAAATATTGGGTAGCCAGTCAGAAGCTCTGCAAGAATGCAGCCAAGCGACCACATGTCAATTGGCATGCCATAGGTCATACCGAGTATAACCTCAGGGGAGCGATAGAAGCGAGATTGGATGTAGGTATAAACCTTCTCGTTTTCGAGACAGCTGGAGCCGAAGTCGATAACTTTGATTTCAGAGCGAGCCGGATGTGCAAGGAGGACGTTCTCGGGCTTCAAATCGCAATGAATGACTTTGTGACTTTTGAGTAGCACGAGACTGCTCAGCATTTGCTTTGCAAAGCGCCGTATAAGCTTTAGTGAGAAGCCACGAAAGTCATGACATTTGATGAACTCGTAGAGGTTCATCCCTAGAAGCTCGGTAGAGATACAGAGATGGCCCCGGAAGTAGAAGCTTTGTGTGAAGCTGACCATGCTATGTTTATCCTCGGGATCCTAGCCATTCCGTTAGCAAGGTAACCGAGTCAGAATATTAGATGACAGAACTTACCCATTCCCGCAGCTTCTGCAGTATGTCAACCTCGACGAGCGCTTGCTGATGGAATCTCTTCTTGTTTCTGATGATCTTGATCGCTACCAAGCCTCCTGTCTTATGATCTACGCATCTTACGACTTGCCCAAAGCTTCCTTTGCCGAGAATGTCAACAATCTCATACCGGTAAGCTAGGTGATCTCCAGAAACGATGTTGTAGTCTCCACGTTCATCGTCATAACCAAAGTTGGCCACGTCTGTACTCAAATCCCCTACGTGCTTCTTAGCTTCACGAGTCCCACAGAAGTAGATATCCTTGTAATCGACAATCTCGCCCCTCTCAAATATGTTCAGGTTAGCCATCCGTAAAGCTGAATTCGGTGACACGCGGTCCTTGGCGGTCGCTCTACGCCTCAATGCATCGACCTCTTGGGCGGCTTTTTCAGTCTCTTTACGCTTCAGAGCAAGCTTCTTCATCTCTTCCTCGGCTGACAGATCATCACGATCAAGCTGAGCTTCCATGGTCTTGGCCTCCCTTAAGAAGTCCTTCAGGCTGAGAGCATTTTGACTTGGCGTTCCTTCGAGATTAGCTCTGGCCGTCCGCTTTGCAGCTGGAGTTGCTGAGTCCTTTTTGGCTGTCTCGCCGTTGTCACATGCGTTATTGCGAGTCCGATCATGCTGTGCATTACTGCCAACAGTCGGTGTATTCCTGGTAGCTCGAGATTGACCGGATTTCTGAGAAGGGCTAGGGCTGGGAAGTGGGCCGCTCCATGTGGCTGAAGCGGGTAACCTTGGTGGAGGCATATTGTCATGCTTTGGAGGTTTTGGAGGTAGGTCAGCATCCCTTTCTGCAGCTGTTTGAGCTTTCGAATTACTACGCTTCCGAGTCAAGCTCAATTTGCGTCGAATTGTGCTTCCAATTGATTGCGTGGTGGTATCAACAGAGCTTGTTGTATCCAGGCTGGAGGCGTCGTCTTTTGACACCTTCCGTGGCTTTTGCAGACGAGGACCTGTGGGCTTCGTCGTTCTCGTTTCTGTGCCATCCAATGTATTGGATTTCTCGAGACCATAACCAAAGTCACCACTGACTTTAGGTAATGAGGAAGATAAGAACGGAGACATCGCAGGACGGCTGACGGGTAACGGGAATGAATCCTGAGGATTTGGGGCTGGAGTACTCGAAGTGCTGGCTGCATGATACGACAGTGCGTCTGGAATCATATTAAAATGGGAACTACTGCTTCGCACCTGCGCGGACATAGGAGCATTATCATCTTCATAATAATTCCTCGAAAAGCTGGCCTTCGAGGCAGTCATTGGAGTCGTGGGTGTGCCTTTTGAACCATCTTTGGGTGGAGGAGTGGCGGCACGCGCGTTGTTAGTAGACGAGCCATCGTACAAAGCCGCAATTCTTGAAGCCGTGGGCGTGCTCAGTGGGAGCAGGTTCAATGGCGGTAATCGTAAAGGCTGTAAGGTCCTCCTGTTTGTATTTGGCCCACCACTCGGTTTGCGGTCCTTTGCAGGATCTGTATCGCCCATTTTGGAACGACTTTGTCTCTCAACTTTGGGAGGCTCGGGGTCGCTGGGAGACGGTAGATCTCCAGAAGTTGAGAGACTGTGCAGACTGCTGACATCGAGGCCCATGCTTGACTTGCGAGCCGTAAAAAAAGGTGGTTGTTCAAACTCGCCCTTCGGAGACTCATAGGCTTTGGGTATTGCAGGAACAGGGGGCACTATTTCTTCGTCGCCAATGGCAGCATTGTCACTCCGTGTTTTGAGAGTAGGAAGTCGGGAAGTCGAGAAGCTTTGAGAAATGCGCGAAGAGCCGGTGGAGGCTAGAAAAGAGTTGTAGCTGGTCGTTGAGGAATTGGAAATGCCTGAACTATAGGACTTACGATTTGGGTCAGGAGTAGTTCGTGAAGAAGATGGTGTTACACTTTTTCGTGGGATCATAGAGGGAGACGGGGCATACGGGCGGCCTGTAGAAGAAGGAGGGTCAGGCTGAGGTGTTGGTGGTGTAAAAGGCATTGGTGGCGGGTTCGGCATCATAGACAACCTTTTAAGTCTGCGGGCGTCTGTTGGGCTGATTGTTCGTGCGCCTAAGCCTGTGGCGTGAGCGGTACCGGGCATGATAGAAATTCTTTTGCTTGATGAAGGAGTGGTTGTTCTTTGTAATCTTGGCCTTGCTGGCGATTGGCCTGTGCCGGCAGGAGAGTGGAACGGTTGCTCGGGTGTACCCATAGGCGTTGAGAATCGTTCAGTCTCGGAGAATGTCTTTGGAGGAGGTTGCAATGACTTTGTTTTGGTTTGTCGAGTGGACAAGTCGAAATAACCAGGTTTTCCCTCAGAAACGTTTCGGCTGCCAGGGGACTCAGGAATCTCAGGTGATCTGTTAGAATCTCCTAGACCCGCTTGTGCTAGACTTGGCCTTCGATGAGTTGAGCGCTGGCCTGTTAGATCCAAGGTGAGAATTCCAGGGCCCACAGATTTACGTGGAGCCCTTGGTACTGCAGAGCCCGTGGACGGAGTCGCGAAATAGGTCTTTCGGCGAGCTCTAGCTGATGCAGCAGCTGCAGGAGGCGCCATGGGTCCTGGATCCGCATTAGTCTGACTTGGATGCCGTACACTACTGTCGTGACGGCGAATTGAGGAGCCGTTAAGACCAATGCGCGAGCCAAGCTGAGATGCGTCGATAGACTTTGAAGGTTCATTCATCCCAGGCCGCTGGTGGATTAATTTTGCGCCATTCGCAGGTCCGGCCAGACTGCCGCCTGGTTTTGGGAAGGAATTGATATCGGGTTCACCGGTCCCGATACTGGCGTGGAAATCATCGAAGTTGATTGGTGGGAGGAAATCGAAAGGCTCTGGCTCATGAGAAACATCCTGCCTACCAACAAGGGCCGCAGGAGCGAAGCTGAACCTTGAAGAGTGGCCATAGGAGGATTGCCTAGAATGGGGCTCTTGCGAAGTGTTGGAAGCAAAAGTTCGTTGAGGGKCTTGGGGGTTCGAGAGTCCGTTGTAAGCCAGTCTGCAAATATTAGCTTCATGCATGCATAGCAGCAATGATCATTCCATACCGTTTTGACGGAGAGGCTTGTAGCGAGTTCGAAGCAGGTAGAGCTCTTTGATCCCTAAATGTCTGGTCCCTGAAGGAGGATTGCCTTCGTCGAGTAGCGGGTGTAGCGAAAGATTCAGGTCTCATTGCGGCCGCAGGCGTAGGTTCTGCAGGCCGTGCAGGACTTGGATTATTGGACGAGTTCTTATGCAATCGTTTGCCTCCACGCCCTTCACCTGTATTATAAGTCAGCACGCGGTTGTTTGCGGCTGACTGCAGCGATCCAGTCTGGCGGATTATGAGCTTACCGCCAGAGCCTGAGCCATTCATGGATGCATTGTCTAAGTTCCTCGATGGCATGTTGTAGGTATTCCACGCAATATTGGCCCCCTCGTTGGGTACCATGTCCTGGCCGGGCCTCGTCGAGGTCTGCATGGTGATGTGCAGAAGTAGTCACGGTGGCTTGGGATACCGTTTCACCCAATACCAACCAGATATCAATTCAGACTGTTCGAACTCTTTGAATTCCTCCCGGATGATTCAAGCAAGCCCGTCCGTGATAGAGAAATTCGCCCTGCATGCCTTCGTCATACCCCCATCTTCTTTGGCGTCTGCAAGCGGAGCTTCGCAGGGATAGCCTCACGCTCCAGACCCACCCGGGTCCCCGTAGAGATGTTACTGTGAGCAATCAGTATCGTGGAGGTTGTCTGTCTCCTTACAACGGTGTTGCTGTGACTCTGGAGGTAGAAAATGGTTGGCTGCAAGAAAGGGAGCTTTTGTGCTGCAAGGAATGCCGCGTACGGGAACGACAGGGGTAGCGATCCGCCTAGACAAGCCTCGAGAACGCCAATTAGAACTCCCTTACTCAGGCACCCAGTGATCAGCGAATCAAAATTAGCACCAATTACCTCTCTACAAAGTAAATAACATTGTCATATTTACGTTCATCTAGACAAATTACGTGCTGAGATTGCGACCCTTATAAAGCTCGCCTATCTAATACGGGCAGCATTGTGCCTGCTTCTGTACTGGCGACTCAAAGAGCTTACGATCCGGCGACTTCGAAACTCCCAACACCCGTTGCCTCTGCTGGATACTTACGTACTAAGGTCCAGCGGGTATAGACATCTAGTTAGCACTACCTAGTGATTTGCAAAGTTGCCTACGTTCATCCTACGATGGCCGACGTAGAGCCAAACGAGAAAGAAAAGGCGGAGAAGCTCGCAGCAGCGAAGAAACGAGTAGGTGTAGTAATATGCCATGGATGAGTACTTACTGACATTCTACGCTGTCACTAGTTTGAACAGCTGAAGAAGCAGAAAGGCAGGGGTCAGAAGGCTGGGGGCAGCAAGAACAAGGATGAACCGTCGGAAGCCAAAGAGGACACTGAGCAAGAACAAAACGCTTCACAGCAACCCCCACAACCAACGGAGGACAAAGCGGAAGCTAGTGGAGAGGAACAGATACATGGCCAGCCAGAGACGCCGACGAAACAACAGCGTGACCGTCAGCCGTCATTGAGCTTGCAATCGAAGATGCGCTCCTCTTCCTTCCGTCGAACATCTGTCTCGCAAGTACCCTTATCACCAAACGGAGCCAAATCGCCCGATCTTCCAGTGCTTTCACCCGACGGCGATTCTGTAAATTCGATCTACCGTAAGCAGGCTGCCCGTCTGGACGAGCTTGAGAAGGAGAACCGACGGCTGGCGAAAGATGCGCAGGAGGCTGAGAAGAGACGGAGACACACCGAAGAAGAGCTTGAAGAGCTTCGCGAGGCCAGTGCGGAGGTTGCAGAACTGAAGTCCAGGGCGCAGAAGGCCGAGGCGCAAATCGAAGAGCTTAACAAATTGGTACGCTATCGGTTGAATATAGCTTCTACTTTCTACTCTGAGCTGACAGTAGCCTACAGAAACAAGAGAACATCTCCCTCCAGCGCCAAAATTCCCAACTCCAATCCCAGTCCTCCAAACGCCACGTCTCCTCCCCCAGCCAAGCAAATGCATCCTCGAGCCCCTTATCCTCCCTTCAAGCACAACTCGACTCAAAAAGCTCAACCATTGAATCCATGGAAATGGAAATTTCCAACCTTCGCGCCCAACTCAACAAGTCCTCGTCTTCCTCCATCACGCATTCAGAGCAGGTCTCCGCTCTCGAAGATAAGCTTGAGAGGGCCGAGCGTGCAGCTGGCGCTGCCCAGCGCGAGCTCAGTGACGCGAAGAAGAGCCTATATAGGGCAAGTGAGAAGGCGGTGAAAGAAGGCAGCGAGCGGATATCTGCGGAGACTAAGATAAGGACTCTGGTCCGTGAAGCGGAGGAGGCGAAGAAAAGTGCAGAGGAGTCTATGAAGAGGGTAGATACTCTGGAGAAAAAGCTCGCTGCGTTAAACACGCTCCATAAAGACGCCGATGCACGACGTCAAACAGGTGAAAGGGAGCGTGAAAGGTTAGAGAAGGAAGCAGCTGATCTGCGAAGGCGGCTTGCGGGGTTGGAGAACGAGAATCTGCGATTGAGAGAGGAGCGAGAGCGGGCGCGAAAGAGGGAAGCCAGTGGCGTTGATGATGAGGGTATGGACGAATTGGAGGATGAGGAGAGGAGACGGCTGGAAACTAGGATTCGAGGCCTTGAAGGTGAAGTTTATGATTTGAGGAGAGGTGTATGGAGGGAGAAAAGACGAGAACTTGGTATTGCAGAGACTGAGGACGGCATGACGAGCCCAGGTTCTAAGTTCGATGAGATAGATCTGAGTGGTGGATCACCAGGTTATCGAAGGGGAAGCCTGGCTAGTGGTGGTAGAGGTACTAGCTTCTCGAATGTGTTGAGTAGTGGCTTTAACGCTTTCACTGGTGCCGGGGGTGGTGGTGGGGCGAAGGACGAGCTTTTTGACGTGGATGATGATTTCGATGAGGATGCGTTTAGGTCGGCACAGGAGGAGGAGGCGAAGAAGAGGGTGGAAAGGGTGAAAGAGATTAAGCGGGGATTGAAGGATTGGGAGGGATGGAGGATGGATATTGTAGATGTCAGGGTTGGTGGGGGCGGGGCTGGGGATATCTTTGATGTATGATACTCAGACGATGGACTTGCAGCCCTGTGATAAAAAAATATCAAATACAATTCAGATGTTGTGGTTGGGTATAGTGATGTTGCAACTTTGAACGTGATAGGAGAGCCCGAAGATGATGAAGCGGGTTTCTAATGCCCTCGCCAGGCCGTTGACAAATTCCTGAAGTCTCAAGGTACGCAACATGTTCATTGATGGTAACAGTGATACATGTCCGCGACCATCGGGCAAGCAAATGGGAACCGAGATTAACAGCCTCTTTGTAATCAAAGATAACAGATGAAAGACATGGAATAGATAATCCTATATTATAGACGAAACCCCTCTAAGCGAGATAGCAAGATATAGCAAGAGACTAAAGTAAAAAAAAAACAATGGAACATCTCAACTAACTCCGCGGGTGCTCGAACGATAGAAGGAAAGGGGAAACTCACAAAGAAACATATACACTACTAGCTACTTGGTACGGTGATCTCCACCGCCCCGGCGTCAGAATCCAACAACACAATTTCGTACGCCCATTGCGGGATTAGCTAGACTGATCAGTTGATTCAATTATGCTGGGGAACCAGGCTTCGATGAGGCTCGTCACCGGTTTAATTAGTAAGACATGTCGATTGGAAGTCAGCACCACAGAAATGTGGGCGTCATGCCAGGATCGAACACTGGAACTAGGAAGATTGAATTAGCGAGGTTCGCAATGAAGAGCACCCGCGAATCAGTTGAGCCATAAGTCCATTTGTTGAGAAACGGGCGTTATTTAAAGATATAAGGGGAATTAGCGGAGCCTCACTTCGGGCTCATCTGGGTCCGAGGACGATAATCTTTCCGTAACCCGTCTTCTTCCATCTATCTTTTCTTTTCTCATAGTTAGAACCACCATAGTGCAGACAAAGTCGTCTCGATTTGTCTTATAGCCTGTTGCTGGGATTTGGAGTCTTTGATATCTCAAGACAAGTCATGCACTCACCGAGACGTGAGTATAACCCATTTCTAACAACTCACAGATATCGATCAAGCTGTGATCTAGTCTTCTAACCCCGATCACCGCGTGTTCCTGCTTTTCTTTCATCACCTCCACTAACATGGTGTTTTCGCTCCAACCCGGCCTGCCTCGGTCCAAGTAGGGATATCAGACACCATAAGCTAGTGTGAGATATCACAATCCTCCCTCCAGAGGTCTCTTTCTGATATTCTCAGAGCTGTGGGTTTCCATCCGTCTTCGTTGATGGTCACCATGAACAATGATGATACATCCGCAGTGTATTGCCACCATTCATACCGAGTATAGGATTCCACAAAAGAATGCAAGGCTTATTTTATACAACAGAAGAGAATAAAAGAAGACTATCCCTGTATATGCCAATGACAGTCTGTATCTCTCTCCCATTCGGCCCACAGCCCACATCCATGACGAKGGGATGTACAGACGGAAAAGCAGCCTTCTGTTAGCACAGGGGTTTTAGGAAATTTCCAGCCTCGAATCAACTTTGATACCATCATAATCACAGGCAAACGCGGGGACTTATGCCCCAGTTGTCAAAACGTCTTCTCCGTCGTGGTCGAAAATCACAATAGGCGCAGTACCCGCGCGTACGGCGGAGTAATGACCACCATTAAATTACACACGCTAGTTGTCTTAGATCAGCTCTCACCTACCTAGTAATCTTACCTTTTCCATCCGAGCCATCCATTAATTACTCGACGAAAGTTGTGTAAGGATTTGCTGGACTTAAGATTCTACGAAACTTATCTGACAATGACGGAGCCACAAATCTAAAMTGCTATTGACGGTTGTTGTGTGTTCCGAATTTGGTCACGGCCGAGGTGCTGTTTTGAATAGCGACACATAACCTGTCCCGCTTAAACTTCAGATCTCCATGATCAATAATTCCGTATGATTAAATGGACAGTCTTGTTCGATTTCAACACACGGATGTGCTTGGAGTGATATTGGCGACCAGAGTCAGCGACAGACATGAATGGAACGAACCCTCCATCGTCTGCTGCGACAGCTAGGGCATTGGAGGATAAGCAGAGCCTGAAAAGGAGTGTGCAAGCAGCTTTCGATGGTAAGACCCGCTGCCCGTGTTACCCTTGGCCACTAGTATTACTTTTCTACTCTCTTGGGAATACCCAATCCGTCATGTAACAATACCTCATGTGTGGGCCCAATCTCAAGTAGCCCCTGCACTTCGGCAACCACTATCATTTGCCGTCTAAGGGAGATCTCCTCAATAGCAATACTCAAACACAAAGAGCTTTGCTGCGGCCGGTCTATGTTGATGCGGGGTAATACCACCACACCCGTCATAACTGCCCGCTATCGTACAGTCTCAATCTCCGTATTGAAGTCTCTGTTCTATATCTCTAAGAGACAAACTTTCAAACGATGCCGTGCTTATATTGATCCACGTGCAGAGACACAAGATGCGAGGAAGCTACCCCTGAACAACGGTTACACAAGCAAAGCCCGCGTTCTTGACCGATATGAAGTCGTTGGGTTCATTAGCAGTGGTACGTACGGCAAGGTCTACAAGGCTGTGGGTGTCAAAGGGCAATCGGGTGAATTTGCAATCAAGAAGTGCGTGCAGTTCCACACTTGCATCGCCCGACAGAGYCTAACGTACTCCACATAGGTTCAAGCCCGACAAGGAAGGGGAGACCATTCAGTACACTGGCATATCTCAGTCAGCGGTCCGTGAGATGGCTCTTTGCTCTGAATTGTCTCACCCGAACATGATCCACCTGGTCGAGATCATACTGGAAGACAAATGCATTTACATGGTATTTGAATACGCAGAACATGACTTACTACAGATTATTCAGCATCACAGCCAGCCAACTCGACATCCAATCGCTGCATCTGCCATTAAATCTATACTTTTCCAGCTGCTGAACGGATTACTTTATTTACACACAAACTGGGTGCTTCATAGAGATCTGAAGCCCGCCAATATCATGGTGACGTCGAAGGGTGAAGTAAGAATTGGCGATCTTGGTCTAGCTCGGCTATTCTACAAGCCCCTCCATTCTTTATTTAATGGCGACAAGGTTGTAGTAACAATATGGTATCGGGCTCCAGAACTTCTACTAGGATCACGGCACTACAMTCCTGCTGTAGACCTATGGGCAGTGGGCTGTATCTTTGCCGAGCTACTTTCACTGCGTCCTATATTCAAAGGCGAGGAGGCCAAAATGGACAGCAAGAAGACTGTCCCGTTCCAGAAGAATCAAATGCAGAAAATTGTGGAAATACTGGGCATGCCGACAAAAGAAAAGTGGCCTGGTTTGACTCATCAGCCTGAGTACACGCAGCTACAGTCAATGTCCTCTGCTGTGCGAGAAACGGGCCAGGGAAAGACAGGTCTTGAAGCTTGGTATTGGAATACTCTCAAAAGCACAGGTTACCAGGATTCACCACCTTCAGCGAACCCCGGTCCACAGGGTCTTGATCTACTTGCGAAGCTGCTTGAGTATGATCCGACCAAAAGACTGACAGCCGAACAAGCACTTCAGCACCCTTACTTCACCGCAAATGGAGAAAGGGTGACTGCTAATTGTTTCGAAGGAATGACCACTCAGTATCCTACGCGTAGGGTTAGTCGAGATGATAATGATATTCGGACTGGTAGTCTGCCTGGGACTAAGAGAGGCGGGCTTCCTGATGATAGCCTTACAGGCAGAGCTACAAAGCGCATGAAGGATTGAACTGTAGATGGAGACAGTGGCAGAGGACAAATATAGCTTTGTAGAAGATGATCATAGCTAAATGTGGCGGCACCAATTGGCTTTGGATCACGTTCTTCTACAGCAGAAGCTGGAAGTAAGAGCACATACTATCGGTTTGGTACTCTGCTATGAGGCTGCGAATAAAGGATAGAGAGATTCTCTTGATTTAAGTGATTTCAATGAAAGACATTCACCAGTAATCAAGTACTTGTTATTAACATAGATGTCGTGAAGCAGAGATTGAGCAAGCAGATTTAGTATGTTTGTTGTGCGTATGCCTTGCAAGCCACAATAGGGGATGTTGTGGCGCAGCTCCGCGAAAACATACCATAATAGGTAGGCTGACAGGGGTTACACATGGAGGTTATGTGGAATATCATTTTATTCTTTCCACTGTCTTTATGCACCACGGGTTGCGCTACTGTCAGAGTCTTTGAACACTGCTGCCTTGTATAGTCCCTTATAGAATCTGGTTTCAGATCGTCTGAACCCGTTCCCGTGGTCAGCAGAGGTCATCAGCAATAATCATTCGCCAGACCGAAAGAGACCCCCAGCGATTGCGCTCCTCCATGGGCGACGTGCATGTATGTCAAGAGACAACAAGTCGGTGGCTTCCCTCGGTGCCCCTGAAGCCAACTACCCTTCCAGTACTCCAACGCCTACAGTCAACACGCCTCCTTCGGGCAGTTCAAGTCCACACTCGAGGCCCCCATCACGGAGAACCTCGCCCTTCAGACCCGGCCTAACCAAAGCAAGGTTATCACCGCCACTTTCAAAACCTAGTCCATACACCGAGTCAACTGACGGGCGCGCATCCCGGGACGTCCCAGGTGACTTTGACAACGACGGGGAGGAAGGAGGCATGGACAATCGACCAGCAGTGTATAGGCCTACCGATGCCCGCTCACAGGTGCCGTTGTTGAAAGAGGAACGAGGAAGAGCTTCATATGATGTACCTAACGGCAGTACGCGGTCTCCTTACTCCGTAAAGCGGTCCACGTTTCGTAGTCGCAGTCCTCAGATGGAGGCTGCCTCTGCTGTTAGGCAAAAGTACACATATGCGGCGTTCTTCTTAATCTTGAGCCTGATTAGCTTTGTCATCCAGACGGAGACGGCAGTGTATATACAACATGAACTTCGTTGGAACAAGGCTTATGCCATGCTGTAAGCTTATCCTACCATTCAGGATTATGCCACCTGCTAATTGCGCCTTCCAGATACTTTACACACGGTTCATGGTCATTGCTATGGCCCACCCAGCTTCTAATCCTACGATTATCAAGATGGAATACTCCATGGAAAGCGTTCTGGCGGCGCCACGTCTACCTCGTTCGTACCACAGCCCAGATGGTCCGGTCTCGAGACATACATCTTACGACCCGAGAATCTCACCTCTCGCCCATTCCTTATATTCTGAAAACAACAGCTTTCGTGTCGACTGCGTTGACTGTTGCCGGCGGCTCATGGTATGTGGCAGTCGACATGACCTCCGCAAGCGACCTCACAGCTATCTACAACTGCTCTGCCTTCTTTGCTTATGCCTTCAGTATACCACTCTTGCATGACAAACTGCGCTTCGACAAGGCTTTTTCTGTGCTAGTAGCCATAGCTGGCGTTCTCATTGTGGCCTACGGCGACTCAGGGACTGTCACGCATGGAGGTAAATCCGGGGGTTCGGTAGGCGCGGGACCTGACCCGGAGGAGGCATCAAATAGGACCTTGGGCAATATTGTGATTGGAGTTGGGAGCGTGCTTTACGGGCTCTATGAGGTGCTCTACAAGAGGCTTGCGTGTCCGCCTGAGGGGGTCAGTCCTGGACGAGGCATGATCTTTGCGATGACTTTTGGCAGCTTGATTGGTAGTTTCACACTTTTGGTGTTATGGATCCCGCTGCCTTTACTACATATCTGGGGCATTGAGAAATTTGAACTTCCGCATGGCGAAGCTGCTTGGATGCTAGCAATATCGGTCTTGGCGAATGCAAGTAAGTATTCCGAAAATTGCAATCACTTATATACCGTATACTGATTGTATGATAGCTTTTTCGGGCTCCTTCCTCGTACTTATCTCTCTCACTTCGCCTGTGCTCTCCTCCGTAGCTGCGCTGTAAGCTCCCCTGGCCTTCCATCCTTATCAGTCTTCATGTGATACTCACTAACGCTGCCCAGCCTTACCATTTTCCTGGTTGCTATTGTCGACTGGTTACGCACCGGTGAACCCCTCTCGCCCGCCGCCATAGTGGGAGGGCTCCTCATTATTGCTGCTTTCCTCCTCTTGAGCTGGAGCACGTACAGAGAAATGGATGAAGAGAGGCGGAAACGGTATGGTTCCTCGTTCCCCGTGCTTCCAGTCCAGCAAGCTAAATAGGTGCTAGAATGGCAGAGGATCCAATAGAGACGAGCGACGATGAATAGAACCTGGTCCATCTGTGTAAGATATTGGGAACGATTAGATCTACGTTTTTCTGCATGGCGATGGCGCTGGAGGAGATGGTTGTCACAGGGTATAATTGGCATTGACATCGATGCCAACTGGATAGAGTCATAATTATATCTGCTTCAACAATGAATGAGGAAACGCGAAGAGCATGCAGACTCGCATAGTGAGAAGCAAGGGTATCATCACATCCATGCCAAATTCAATCAAACCATCCCCTCCTTAACCACGCCCGCATCAAGCAATACCACCCACTTCGCACTGTATCCCTAACCCCCTGGTTTGTCACACATATCCAATCCCTCCCTAACCACGCTCAATAAAGTCCCCTAACCAATCCATCCATCCAGCATTCGCCTAACGGAAACAACTAAAGTGCCCAAAAGTCCAACGCCATCTGCGCTTAATGCCATGTTTGTCGACAGTGACACCGCCGCTGAAATGCTTGCCGTTCACGTTCTTCGTGTACAGCCAGCCCATTGTTGGTTTTGAGAATGATGGAGCGAAGGTATAGAGAGCGGTGTTTTGTGGATGTTAGAAATGGTGATATAGGATGCTGGGGGGTGAAGGGTATTAGTATTGCGTATGGCGAGGAGGAAATGGAAGGGAAGCTCTCACCTAGAGCAGGTACTGGATGCTGAACTTCAGCTCGAGGACGACCTGAGAGATGTGGAACTATGTACACTTCCCCTCACCTTAGGGGACGCACGAGATTTATAGGAGTTGAAGCTTGGTGTGGCGCCCAGAGGAGGCGCTCATCGGCGTGGTCTGGATACGAGCGCCAAGCCACCCATATCGGTCCTCCGTAACTTCCATTTTGCTAATCAATATCTGTTGTCATTATGGGATAGGACTGAAACAGGATACGCTGGCATGCAGACGTGTAGAAGTATGCAAGATAGGAAGATAAAAGTGGAGCCTAGGTAGCAGGCCAATGGTAGATGCTGCTTGACCTGTGGTGATAAGCGGAGTTAAGGTGGGAAACAAAATGAAGATAACTTGGCGGAGGGTGACTCTTGGTGTTCCTCGTTATTAGTGTACTATAATATGTGTACACCGTAAAATATTACATGTATGAAGGCCATAAAGAACTTCTTGCAGTCGGTAGGAACCTTCTATGTTGGTAGAAGCCAGTGTGAAGCTTTACGATACCTGGTAGATATTCGCGATGTTATCCATCGCCCTCGAATATGGTGCGAATTTCACTAAACCACTAAATTTCAGCAGCTGAAGCAGTTGATCCGCCGCCGATTCCAACGGGAGTGCTTGTCGCGAGTGATCAGCAGCCTATGAGTGATTTTCAGGGCAGCTTTTAGTGGGGCATTACATCATGTCTCGTTATGATGTAGCCTCGCGTCGAAGCTCCCAATCCCAATCTCAAATTCCCACAACACATCTTACATCTTTTCGACTTTCCTCATCAGTAGGTTCAACACATCTTCGCTAGACTAGCAACTGGACAGTCATAGAAGTACACAAACACATCACACCTATCAGCATGGATATGCAAGGCACTCCCTTGAGCTCCCAGGACCAAGGTCACACCGGCACAAAGGTATGTCAGATTCTGCTTGCAATCTACTAATCATCGCGCCTCCTCAAATCGATCAGATCTCCAAGCTAAACAACATTGCAGGTCACTTCCGATCCAGAACGCTACACGAACCCCACAACCGAAGGTGCTGGTGCTGTAGCATCTGACTCTCTTGCCGCAGAGTCTGCCCGCTCAGGAGGCAAGTTTGGTGAAAACCGTGATAGCCAGCCTCTCAAGCAATCTGGTTCCTCATCCACCTTCAACAACACCGACACTTCGAACGCAACTACTCTCGCTCCTGCTCCCGATGCCGACGAGCGTGAAGCCAAGGCTGCTTGGTCAGAGTCCGCTGACGATGCCAAGGGCACTGCCGGGTTGAAATACCCTGAAGGTGCAGGAGGTCAGCCCGATTTCCCAGGTCAGCATAATAAGGATGGCTATGTTGGGGGACCAACAAGCGCCAAGGTCGACACAGGGAGTTCTGGTTCAGGAGGTTCAAGTGGTTCGAGCAATCCGACCGATTCGAGCAATCCAACCGATTCGAGCAATTCGACTGGTTCGAGCGGTGGACAACAGATGTCTGGCAGTGATTCGAAGTCTGGACCTACAGAAAATACATATAAGGGTGAAGGTAACGACAATGTCGATGCCGCACCAGGCTATATTGCCAGTGTAGTGTCCAATCCTGGGCAGACTGGTAAACCCAAGGGTAAGAACATCACAGAAGGAGGTTTCGATGAAGGAGACGATAAAAACGCTAGCTTCAATGCCGAGATTGGAAGTGAAGATGATCCGGGAAGATTGGCGGAAGGGGGAATGCAGAGGATGACGCAGAGTTCAAGTGGGAGCACCGCACCGAGGCAGGGGATGGGGCAGAGTGATAATAGCCAGTACGATGTGCTGGATACTGATCAGAGCCTATGATAGCGAGTTCAGCCGGAGGATAGGCAGGTTTTACTTTCGCAGTGGTTATCAGTTCGTGATGATGGAATAGACTCTTGTTGCAAATGGCATAGAAATCGAATGGAAAGGAAATCCACTTGGCGACTGGCCATCCGTACCTCCATTGCAGTGAGCAGTACCTCTGTAAGGTATGGTAAGAGGCGGTAAGGGCCTGAATGCTACTATCCCGGAAAGGTGTTAGCGTCGTCATCATCTCGATAAGGCTATGCTCCAGGCAACGCTCTGACATAAAGATCAACTCCGCATTCTTCTTATGTTTCCTGTTCAATATTATGAAACTCCTTAATTTGAAAGTGGCATGGYAGAGGTCATCACGGCAGTGGGTCTGGCTGCTAGTGTCGCGCAATTAATAGGTATAACGGCCAAGGTATACAAGTAAGTGATACACAGAGGTCTACGATACATCGACGGTGTTTAGTATTTTCCGTGGGCCATTTTGTGGAAATGATTACCGATGTCCCCTAGCATGATATTCAGCTTTTGGCAGGCCGCTTTGATGTCAGGAAGCTTACCATTCCAGGTACCTTAACGATGTCAAGAACGCACCGAAAGAGCGCTCAAGGCTATCACTAGAGGCTGCCAATTTACTCCCTCTTCTGAACTCTTTGAGAGATCAGGTCGAGAATGCATCCCCGGATGATCCATGGATTGAAAGCGTTCTCGAACTTGGTGGCCCTATGGGCCCGTTGGAACTCTTCAAGCGGACTATGGAGCAACTCAAGAGGAAATTGAAAGTGGAGTCTCCAATGCTCAGAATGGGAAAGTATGTCGTGTCTTGCTCCAGTATTGCAGACTCTTTCTGTGATACTATGCACTTCAGCTAAGTAACTAATGATCGTACTGCAATACAGGTATTTAGTATGGACACTCGACAAGAATGAGATACAGAGAATTCTCGCAGACATTGAAAGATTCAAAACTCGTCTCGGATTAGCCCTCCAGAAAGATAACTTCAGGCTGTCTCGCGCGATCAAAGAAGATACCGCAGGAATCCAGCCTATCAATGGAAACATAGCCGAAATTAAGACGCACACTACGGGTATTGCACCTTTACACCAGGACGTGAGTGTGATTAGGACCGATACTGCTGCAATCGTGCCAATGAGAGAGACGGTCAACCACATATCCGACAATGTTGACTCTTTGCACGCCAACGACCATGCTCAAGCTGATGCATCTCTTCTCAAGGATGTTTTAGCWTGGCTTTCCCCKCTCGACTTCCGCAAGAATCATGCTAGTGCAGCTGAAACTCGCATTGATGGCACAGGGCAATGGTTCCTAGACTGTACAGAATTTCGTCGCTGGCGGGACAGCAACAACGAAACCTTATACTGTCCAGGTATCCGTGAGTCAGCCTCTATACTCAGTCACTTCTCCTGACTGTTGGAGTACAGACTGACTCAATATAGCCGGAGCGGGGAAGACCGTCATTGCGTGAGAACCCTTTTCCTCATTCCCCTAAGGCACGCGTTTATTACTGAAGTGACATTGCTCTATACAAGCACCAGCTCCTGGGTAAAGCCACGGTGTCAAGGCCTGCAACTAGCCCTGGACTCTGGCTCAATAACGTAGGCCATGTGCTCGACAATCTGATACCAGAGTTGTGTTGAGTTATGGCTGTCAAGCATAGAGCTGTTCTAGAGTTTATGGTCGGACTTTGCAATCTGGGGCCTTATCGCGCATATGAAATTGCAATTTGACTTTTCCCTATTCGTCCGAGTACAAAGCTAATTGATAGCGATTTACCAGGTCCCTTGTAATAGACCATCTGTATACTGAGTGCGTGGACGAAGGCACAGCAGTCATCTACGCGTATTGCTACTACAAAGATCGTTCATACCAAAGTCTGCGTAACATCTTTGGAGGTCTCCTGAAACAGCTGATTTCCTTGCGCACTACAGTCTCAGCAGATGTCAAGAAGTTTTACGATGTATGTCGGGCCCGCCATGGTAACGGGACGCTCGCCGAGATATCCAGCCTGCTCAGACTGGAATTGACAGAGTATCGTAAAGTGTTTATCATCATTGATGCTCTTGACGAATATTCCGAGAGTCAGAACGATTGTGATTCATTTCTAGCGGAGCTTGAACAACTGAGGGGGTGTTCAAACATGATGCTTACTTCGCGGTTCGTCGCTCCATATATCGACGCTTTCTATGGCGCAAGCCGCGTCACAATCGCTGCAAAGGATCGTGACGTGGGAAAATACTTAGAGAGTCAAATACCGACGCTGCCCAAATTTGTGCGAGCCAACCTAGAGTTACAGAGGCTTATTATCCAAACGATCACGGAAGCTGTTGAAGGCATGTGCGTACCATCACTTTCATTTTCAGTGCTTTATTGCCACGAATACATAAAAGTTGACAGTCCCACGTATGGCAACATTGATGCTACTCGGTCTGAAGCAGAACTGTTTTCTTGATATTATGGCCATGTGCTTTTATACTTGTTTATCATTTGCCGATATAAAAAGAGAGCTGGGCCAGGTTAACATCTTCTCCTAGGTTCCTACTGGCCTCCCTTCACATGCAATCACTGAAGGACAAGGTTTCCATAAGAAAAGTTAGGGAAGCCTTGACTCAGCTGCCAAGAGGGTCAGGCTCAGCTGCTTCAAAGATCGCATACGACGAAACAATGAATCGTATCAGGGCACAGGAAAAGGGTTTCTGTGATCTCGCAATTGCAACATTATCTTGGATCAGCCTAGCCATAAGACCGCTTACTCTGAGAGAGCTACAATGCGCTTTATCGATTGAGCCTGGAGACACTGCGATGGATGAGGCTAACTTCGTCGATGAAGAGACTTTGAGCTCTGTATGCGCAGGCTTGATGGTCGTTGACCACGAGAGCCGGATTGTTCGTCTGGCTCATTATACCACACAAGAGTACTTCGAAAGCCAAAAGAATGTCTTGTTTCTAGATACCCATAACCTGTTGGCAAAGACATGTTTAACGTACCTCTCCTTCAATGTGTTCTACAATTGGGCACTTAAACSCCYGGTATTTAAGTCCTATCAGCTTCGGGCCCATTCTCACGCTTATCCCTTGCTCAATAATGCAGCCTCTCATTGGCATGAGCATGCACATTCCAGCCAGGATTCAGCCATCCAGGGGCTAGTTATAGAGTACCTCAAGCGAACAGAGAATTTAGCAGCCTTGCTCCGTCGCGGGCGCTTGTACGGAGATGAGAAGGACATTGAGGAGGACCCACTCTTGACATATAACCCACTCATGACGGACAGCATTCATGGACTTCCAATTGCTGCAAGATATGGGTTCACGGATGCAGTCAAGGCGTTGCTAGATTTGAAAGGGTATTGCGCGGAAGATAAGAGGAGAATAAAGGAGCAAGCCCTTAGCTTAGCTGCATATTATCGATGGTCATCCGTGGTCTGCATACTCCTCGATGGCAATACGATCGCTCCYGCTGCGGTCTCCGATGCTCTAAGATTCATGTATAGCCGTGAGGTAGAGCTGCCTGGTGGTGGCTCCGATATTGCTGAAATACTCTTAAACCATGGGACGGAGCTCAATCCGGCGTTAGAATCCGGACCATTGATTCATCATGCATGTTCGGCCAATGACGTGCAACTCGCTAGCCTACTGCTTTCACACGGAGCTGATGTCGAATTGAGGGACGAGGATGGCAGAACCGCCCTACACAGGGCAGCCCAGCATGGTCATTCTGGGGACATCATAGAAATACTCCTGAAAAACAAACTGGACATCAACGCAACAGACAACGATGGCCAGACTGCACTGTTGTCTGCAGTCAAAGATTTATGGCTAAGGCCAAGCAACGTAGAAGGATTTAAGAGCTTGATAACGCAGCTTCTGGGATGTGGAGCCTCTGTAGATCAACCTGACAAACAAGGTTGGACAGCTTTGCATATGGCTGCTTTTACCGGGGCGGTCGAGATTGCTTGCCAGCTTCTAGAGGCTGGTGCGAACGTAAATGCCCGAGATGAAGATGGATATACAGCTGCGGACCGTCTAGATCAGAGGGAACGTGGCTCCATAACAGAAGAGGAAAGAGTCAACTGCAAAGAGATACTCGAAAGATATAGCTTTCACAAAATTGGGTAAAAGAGAGCTGCGTGGGACAGTGACGAAGATTCAGACAGTGACGAAATTCTAGAGAGTGACGAGGATCGAGSCAGTGACGAAGATTTGTGCTGATGGATAAGTGGAGTAATTTGAGCAATTCTGGCAAGGTTATAGACTTGCATCGTTCAGCTGTGAGCCTAATATTTCTATTTTCAAAAACCAAGATTGTTTGCCTCAGTCATTCTTTGTTTTTATGATCAAGAAAGATCCCAATGGCGAGATAGGAAGGAGGAAGCATAGGGACATGCGGCCCTTGAAAGGGTACTTTCTGAGGCCCCCGCACTGACCTGGACAATATATGGCATTCATCTGTGTAGAGAGAACAAATGAAGTGGCTTGAGCATCGTCGTTATTAGAAGAGCTTTGAAAATCCGTCTACTGGACGCCCGCCTCTCAGTGCTCAATAATTGGTTGTAGAACCCCCTTTTTTCGTCCCAGAACTGTCTGTAAACCATCTCCATCGAAGCCTAGGACAAACAACGTCGTTGATGAATAAATGGAGGGGAAAAGCAACCTGGCACACACTCCTACCCAGATGGATTCCAGAACTGGCCCTCAGATATCATCAGCCAGACCGCTTTCCCCTTCCCATTTCATCCACTCGAATCCGCAGCTTATCGTAACAGTGGGGTCTCTTCATCGATACCCTGACCTCCCTCTTCATCAGGTAAGACTAGAAAGCCGACGAAAGCCCAGAAATAAAAGGTAAACAAGAAAGCCATTACCCACTCCAAAATCCCGCTGATTCTATAGAATTTCAAATATAGTAAAGTTGTAAATGCAACGCCCAGACAAAATTCTACTCCAAAGATTGTAGTGCTGGCAACAACACTTTTGCGTCTGATCATCAATTCCTTCGCCTGCTCCTCCCGCCACATCTCGCCCCAAAATACAACAGTAGTGCATATTGCGCTTAATGCAGTTCCCGCGAAGGCTCCTAGGAGCAGCATACGATGTGCTTGTGGGTAGCCTTTATTGTCGAAGATTGTAAGGCATATCTGACAAGGGCACGCGGCCCCCTGGAAAAGACAAGCTAGGACCGAGAAGAGCTTATTATAACGCTGTGGCTTCGCTTTCTTTTCAATTACGTACTCCCGATGGAAGACGAGGTGGACACCTAGGATGGTGCCCAATAATGTTATCGCAGTCATGGTTCCGCCAGTAATAAACAGAGGCTGTAGAACGAAGGCGCCGATATCTGATATGAAGGCCACATAGGGGTTGCTTTGGGCTGGATAGCGCGGTCGACCTTGGGCGAGCCAAAAGCTGAACAGGGTCGAGAGTGTGATGAGCCATGATGCGCCGGTGATGATGGGTAAAAGCCTCAAGTAGGGAAGATATTGGGAGACCTTCCTCTGGCTGGGATTTCGGGTGTCGGTGTTCGAGTGCGATTGAGCCATGGCGACACACGGTGTGTGCTGACGAGGAAGGCATGCTGGTTGCGCATCTTTGCTCCTTTTATGACGAAATACTGGTATCTACGTAAACGTGTGGATTGAGTTCGGTTGGCCTCGGTATTCTCGTGGATGGCTTCATGTTAGGGTTAGGGCATCACCTTGACTTTTCGAGATCGCCCGCACCCTGGTGAAAGCACACCAAGAATCTGATCATGGCTGCATAAAAGCTACGATGCCTCGAGACCCTCTTATAGGCCTGGTAGGAAAGCCATCCTCTGGCAAGTCGACGACTTTGAACAGGTATGCCWACTCAACTCCCTCGCCAAGGAACTATTCTAACTTGTTCACTATCAAATGAAGTCTCACAGATGCCAGCTCGAAAGTCGGCAAGTCTACCGTGATTCCAGGTCAAACACCGACTGACATCTGAGCACAGGTAACTTTCCGTAAGGTCTTCCCGTGCCCATCTCGAACCATAGACACTTATACTGGTCAGATTTACCACGATCGACCCACAACGAGCGATAGGATATCTCCAAATCGAATGTGCCTGCGGCCGATATGACGTCTCTGATCGCTGCAAGCCGAACTATGGTGCCTGTATACAGGGCAAGAGGTCGGTGCCTATTGAGCTCCTGGACGTGGCCGGCTTAGTGCCTGGGGCACATGAAGGGAAAGGCTTGGGGAATAAGTTCTTGGACGACCTCAGACATGCCGATGCGTTAATACATGTGGTTGATGTCAGCGGGACTACAGACGCAGAAGGTAAAACCAGGTGCGAGCCCGTGCCGTGTGATCCGTATGCTGAGGATTATCTGGGTCAGGAAAGGCTACAAGAGGATATGATCCCTCACATGATATTGTCTGGTTGAGATCAGAGATTGTCAGATGGATTGAAGGAAATTTGATGGAGAAATGGTTAGCTTTAGATCCGTGAACGTGCATTCTCCTTGAGGCTAATCTTTGCCCAGGGGCTCTATCAAACGGCGTCATGTAGCACTAAGTATGCTCAATCATTACCTCGAATGCTGCCTTGACTGACTCTCGAAGAGGCTAACCCTGTTGAAACCCTACAAAACCAATTCTCCGGCTATGGCTCTACACCACAAACCGTAGCCAGAACGCTCGATCGGCTGAAGCTCAAAGAGCCCCTTGAGCACTGGTCACCAGAGACCATATCTACCATTGTCAACGCCTTTACTGATGAGAAATTTCCCACCGTTTTTGCCCTAAATAAAATAGATCATCCAGACGCGGATAAAAACATATCCAAAATCGCCAAGATGCAAGATGCGAAGTCGATCGTGCTATGTTCCGCAATCTCAGAGGTATTCTTGCGGAAATTAGCAAAACAAGGCTTCGTACGTTATGTGGAAGGTAGTGAGTTCGTGGACACACGAGAGGACCTGATAGAGATGGGCGAGATAGATGGCGGTGGGCTGAAAGAGCTGGATGAGAAATTGAAGACACGGATAGAAAACTTGAAGGATATGGTTCTCTATCGATTTGGCTCCACTGGTGTTGTGCAAATGCTGTCTAGAGCGGCCGAGCTCTTGGGCTTAGTGCCCGTGTTTCCTGTCAAAAATATCCACGGCTTTGGATCAGGATCTGGGAACGACAAGGTCTTTAGAGACTGCGTGCTGGTCAAGAAAGGGACCACCGTCAAAGAATGTGCGAGGAAAATCATGGGGGATGCACCTCTGGCGTACGTTGAAGGTGCGGGT
This sequence comes from Cladonia macilenta KoLRI003786, assembly GCA_000444155.1. Classification (NCBI taxonomy): domain Eukaryota; kingdom Fungi; phylum Ascomycota; class Lecanoromycetes; order Lecanorales; family Cladoniaceae; genus Cladonia; species Cladonia macilenta. The sequence goes on from KE598570.1 coordinate 543,701, forward strand.
GGAATTCGAGTCTCAGAAGACGAGGTTGTGGAGGTGGGCAAAAACGATGTAAGCTGCTTTCGTGCCCATCTTGACGGAAAATACTGAATAATCATTGGTAGATATTATCGTTCAAAGTTGGTCGATAAGTATAGAGCCGTTACCCGGGCACAAGATATCACAGCAACGAAGCACGCAATGAGGCTCGGAGACTCAACGCAAAGGGAACATCGTCAATATACTAGACTGCTGTTGACTCTGTGAGGTCCAAGCCACCCTTGATCGATGCGTTATGAAGCCAATTATACACAATACCGCCCATTATGACAAATGCTTTCCGGCAGGAACCTGATACCCATACGACAGACGCCTCTTGTGCATAGATGAATTGTTCTCGATCTCCTTGATGAAAAGATCGCAACCCGGGCTCATTTCTTGTGTCCCATCTGTCCAACGATTAGTGAACAGTCTCACAACTCGGACCATTAAATCTACCTGGCCCCTCTCGTCATTCATTCCAATAACAGGGCCTGGAGCTTCCGGGTGATCCTTCTTTGCCTGCTCGTTCTGGTTTCCTGAGTCCTTCTCTGTGCTAGCCTGACTCTGTCTCTCATCACCACTTGCACGCTCTCTGCCGCCGGATTGTGAAGCCTGTGCTTGGACATCTAGCTCGTCTTTGCGATTGACGGCGTGCTCTTCTGTCTCACGGCCATGCCATTTACTCCCAGTGTGAGAGCCGGCGGAGGCCAGACGTATTTGCGTCAGACAAGGAGTGCGAGTATGAGAATTGCGGAGGGCGGAAGTCGAATGGCGGACCAAGCGGAGGGACGAAGACATGATTGTATTGATCAAGTTAGCTTTAGTCGTGAAAGAGATAATTGAATTGTGTGGTCTAGAATTTTAAGCATCGTGAAGAATACAAAATTGGAAGGATGTAACCAAATTGACGTGGACAATGCCGTCATGAATGGGGCATTTGAAGGGCCGAAGATTTACCGGCAGATAGAGAAATATCTTAGTAAATTCCTCCCCAATGCTATGTGACTCTTAACGGATGTTGCCGTACCTCGGATTCTGATGCCTTGGTTCTATACTGACACGTGAGGCGACAATAGACCAGAATTTGCTTGATTGAAATGAGCTCTTTGACAAGTCACCCCTCTTGATCACATATCTCTTCTATCAAACTATAATGAGTCAGGAACCATTACCAATTGATCAGCTGCCTATTTGGGCTGAGCTTAACCACGTCGACTTCAATGGTGTCAAAGCATGCAGTGTTGCGAAGGGTAAGGGGACTGGTTTAGTCGCTACTTGGGAATGTCAAGACAGTGAAACGCTCCTGAGCGTACCCCAAGACCTCGTCCTTTCCTTTCAGACTGTTTGGCTATATGCGAAATCGGATMGGCATCTTTTGCAGGTTCTTGAAGCTGTTGGTGACTACTCAAGAGTGAATTTAACAACTTCCCGGCTTACGCCTCGACAAAGACGAAATATACTAATGTTTGTCAGACAGCCAGGGGAGCCATCCTGCTCTTCCTTCTGTTGCAGTTAACCAACCCAAGGACGCAGGGCAAGATAGGAGTTCTCAACCCTTTCACAGAATATGTTCGATACCTGTCAAAGCCAACTTCACTGCCCACGTTTTGGACTGACGCTGAGAAGTCTCTGCTTATAGGAACTTCATTGGAAGCAGCACTAGAGTCCAAACTGAAAAATCTGAGTGATGACATTGATCTTATTCGAGCGAGAACGACCTCGATAGCTTGGTGTAGACAGTACTGGTGGGATGCGGAATGCGTAACCAGAACGTTCAGCGATTGGAAACAAGTCGATGCATTGTATAGATCTCGAGCTCTAGATCTGCCGGGCACTGGACATGCCGTGGTACCATGCATTGATATGGCAAATCACGCTTCGGGCGACGAAACCACCGCCTTTTACTCGACGGCTTCGAATGGCGGTGCTGTCCTCCGCCTTCGACCTGGCAAAAAAGTCTACCCTGGCGAGGAAATTACGATATCATATGGAGACGAGAAAGGAGCTTGTGAAATGCTGTACTCCTACGGTTTCATGGAAGATACAATGATTTCTGCCAAGGAGCTCTACCTGGAGCTTGATATACCTGATGATGACCCTTTGGGAAAATTAAAGAGACAAGTGGCAAAGGTACCACCCGGTTTCCGTCTGTATCTCCAAACTCGAGATGACAGAACAGGCTGGGAAGGTGCTTTTGTCTGGTTATGCTGCATTAATGAGGAGGACGGCTTGGATTTCAAGGAGCTGCAAGACAACAATGGCGAACGTGAGTTGCAAGCGTCTTGGAAGGACCAAGACATCTCAGACTTTGAGAGCTTTCAGGAATTTCTGAAGAATGAACCAACTTGGGACATCTACCAGCTTCGGGCAACAGTCTTGCTGTACGAGCGTRTAACACAGCAATTGTTACGACTCGAGAGTAGTGAGAAATATGTACAAGAATTGTGGGAGTCTGAAGATCTTGATGACAACGTATATGACAAGGCGATGAAGCTAAGGGATTTAGAGCAGACTCTGCTGCTACAGGCTTTCGAGGAATTTGACACAAAGGTGAGGTACTCGTGTTTGTTGGAGCTCAAAATCGACGGAATTACCCGCACTAACGTAACAGCATCTAGAAACTTCAACTACAGGAATCTTCCGTGGTCAAAGAGTATTTAGCTTCTGCTAACGCTGGGGAAAAGCAAGTGCCCGAGGACGACTTCTCCTAAATACCGGCTTTAGAGCGGGCGATCTTGCCAAACATAGGCAGGCACACAACAAGAAGCGACTACATATCGTTAGATGAAACTTCACGAGGTAAACTCGGAGTTTAAGAAGCAGATGCACACCAAGGCGTTCCTTGAATACCCGAAGTAGATGCATCTAACAGCTGATGGTTTCAGATGCCGTCTGACCGAGGTACAGTATCATACAAGTACTCAAGCCGTCACACCCATGTCCTGCCTGTAAGGACTGGCAGAAGAGTGTTCTGCGCAGCAGAGACCGATGAAGCCTATGGAGATTAATCGAGAAATGACATTTGACACCGGAACAGGTGGAAATGATGGGAGGTCTAGAATAGGTAGTGATGAGCAACCTGATGGCCAATTTGAGCAGACAGCCTTACCAAATGAATCGGTACTGAAGTAAATCAGATAGTCAGGGCTTGTGCCTGTCGTCATCATGTACCGACTTCGTCTGCCATGGTCTAGATGCTCGATGGCCACGTCTGTGATTGGCTGCTCACTCCCCGCACTCTTCCTGATGTTCGACAAGCTAAGCGGAACCAGGCCTTAGCAGTGCCACCAAATCGAGTAGCGTACCACGGTCAGCGGAGGTCGCAGCGTAGAAAACCGTCAATGGCGCAAAAGTGTAAACTGTGATCCGTGATATCCAATTAACATATCAGACGGAGAATAAGTAAGGGCTGCTGACTTTGGCCAAGGCACGATATTCCCGAGAAGACTAAGGTGAGGCAAGAAGTGTGGGCTCGGATCACAGAGATACCTCATACCTTGCCAACGCCTTAACTACCTACCCCACAAATCTTAGCCTTCACAATAATAAGCATACGTCAACCCTTCCAATGTCTTGTGTTGTTTGTATCACCTGCGCATGCACCTGTCCAAATACATCAATGAGACCTAACGTCCCACTGACCGTCGTCCCCAACAATCTCATACAAAATTCTGCAGAACGAATGAGCCGTTGTCATGCCTGGAATTCTGCCGATGAAGGTGATTAAGTTGGGCACGAATGCCCAGAGTAGGATTGCGCAAGCTTGCGACAGATGTCGTAGTAAGAAAATAAGATGCGATGGCATTACACCTTGCTGCTCTCAATGTGCCAATGTTGGCTTTGAATGCAAGACCAGCGATAAGCTCAGTCGCCGTGCTTTTCCTAGAGGCTATACAGAATCGCTCGAGGAGCGTGTACGGGCATTGGAGACCGAGGTCAAGGAACTGAAGGACTTGTTAGATGAGAAGGATGAGAAAATAGACATTCTGTCCAGAATTCGCTCCACTTCTCCATCAATCAGAAGGCCTTCCAGTACGGTATCATCCTCTGTGGATTTGGCAGAGATAAAGGAAGCAACAACGCCTCCCCGAGAGAAGGAGGATACTTTCAGAGTCCAACAGTCTCCCTGTTTGCTTGATGGAGAAGAATCCGAAACCTACTTCATGGGTCCATCGAGTGGTAGATCATTCGTTGGTAAGTAATGGTGTATGCACCAACGTGTGGCTATCGCTGAGGGTTGCAGACGCTTTCAAAGCAAAAGCTCAAGAGTCCRGCAAGCTTTGCAATGAGTTCAAAACCCCAGTGTTCTTCACACCAAGAAAGAAGGCTGCACCAACGACTAGAAGGTCCTCAATGGCAGCTGCTTCTAAGCAGCCATCACGCATGGTATCAGATCACATGGTCAACATATTTTTCCAAGAATGGGCTCCATTGTTCCCAGTCGTACACAGACCTACAGTCTTGAAGATTTACACGGATTACGTGAACGATCCGGCAAGCGTAAAGGACAAGCACTCTATTACGCAGTTGAACTTGATCTTTGGTATTGCGGCTTTGTCTGCTGAAGTACGTCTTCTCCCCCCTACCATCAATGCAGTGCCAGCCACTGATAACAACATAGTGGAACAAGCAGACAGCAGATGGGTTTGAAACTCAATGGCAGGCAGCGCTGGACTCGGTGCTTACGGAAAATACGCTACCTACCCTGCAATGTCTTGTCCTTGCACAGATGTATTGTATCGCAAAAGCCGACTACAATAAGCTTTTGCATTACAAAGGCATGGCAATCAGTCTTTCACTTCGTCTCGGGCTTCATCAGAGTCAGAAGCGCTTTTCGCTAGGTGCTTTGACCAGCGAAATGAGGAAGAAGGTCTTCTGGTCTTTGTACGCGCTAGATTGGTTAGTACTGAAAAAAGTCGGCCTTTGATTCTCCAGCTGAACATAGATAGCTTCTCTGCTGCTCTGCTAGGTCTACCGAAGCTGCTGAACGAGGGCGATATTCACGCAGAGTATCCGGCTGATGTTGATGATGAAAACGTTTCGGAACGAGGCTTTCAGTCGACGTTACCAGGAGAATCCACTCGAGTATCTAGTGCTCTAGCTCTCTTCCGTCTATCACGTGTAATGTCGAAGATCCTGGACGAGAACTACCCTGCCGCTGTATCCCACGAGCTTTCGCATCAGAAGAGTGCGGCTTTGAACGATGATCTTGACGCTTGGCTTGGCAGCCTTCCAGCTCATCTCCGCTTACATTTTGTTCAAGACAAGCCAAGCACAAATGTAGTGGGCAGCAGATCACCTCTGCTGGTAGGTTGCTCTGCTCTATCTTGTAGAACATTATTAACCAGACATGACAGTCACTCGGCTATCACTACGCCCGCACCCTCATTCATCGCCCTGCGGTTACATCAAGCCTCGGCAAGAAAGCTTCGTCATCTGTCGTTGTACTTGCGCAATCAAGCAAGCACATTATCCAGATTATTCAGTTGCTCGAAGAACGCAGAATGAGCTTCTCCTTCTGTTTGAATAAAACCGAACTACTGGTTCTCGCAGGATTCGGCCTTCTCTTTCAAGGACTTAACCTTGATCGTAAGGGGAAGCTCATTCAGGATAGCCAGAGACTCTTGTGTTCTGTCGTCGAGATTCTTGAGCGTAATAATGCACCGGGCGCCGGCGACTTCAAAAAGATTGTTTGTGCAATGATTAGCGTCGACCGCTTCTCTAAGGATGCCCGAGCACTATCAAATGGCAGTATGCCCGCACCCAAAAATGTCTCGAAATCATCTCGGAAATTACAAGCAATCGCTTCTCGCTTCTCGAATGGGAATCTTCCTGTAGTAGTGAAGCGAGAACCTAACAGCGGGCGTCGGTCCACCGCACCCACACTGCCAACAGGAACCCTCTCAATATACGACCGCAGCAATAGTCAAAACAGCGTGGCCTCGGCTGTCTCGGATCCAATCTCTGGGAATGGATATTCGAATAGGAGGACTACATCACAGTCACCGCAGCTTAATCTGTCTTTGAAGCCGCCAAATCTTGATTATCTTTCGTTTAACGAGGAACCAATTCTAAGTCCGAACCAATCTTCTCCAAATCTTAGCAGACAATACAGGGAAAATAGTATATCTAGCCCTCCGTTCTCGGCTCCCGCACATCAGACCCAAGCGCCAACGGATAGCCTTTTCACGACGGACATGTTCTCTTCGTATCTTACAACGCCTCCTGCCGGGACAATTGATTGGTGTCCTGATGTCTGGAATATGCCGTCAGATCTGGGAAACCAGACCCAGCCTGCGAAGAGCTTCTCGGAAGAAGAGCTCACCAGTGGTGAAGAATTTAGCAGCTGCGATACGGGTATCACTGGAGTTAATATGCAAGGTGTGGATAGTGTTGTTAGTCTAGAGGGGTTGGATGGTGCTTTTGGAATGTGAAAAGGTTGTTCAGGAGCATGCGCAAAAGCGATTATGAGGTTTTACCACCCTTTTTGGTCATCCATTRGATGTGTATTCTATTGGAGGCGATAGATGTTGTACCTGACTAGAGGAGGTACTGAAGGATTCCCTGATTGTACAATAGTAAGCAGCCAGATAGCCAGTACTTTTGAACGAAATGAGTCGTCATTTGTGGCAATTCCGTTCTTAGACACGTCAAAGCGACAGATTGTGCCTAGGGCTCAGGGCTAAATGCAAGGCAGGAGGCAAGAGCGACCGCCACGACGCCAATGTATGCGGTATGCGCTTACAGACTGAATCAAGCCAAGGGTATGCAAGTCTGACATCTCATGGACAGTTTCATTTTGCGCATGAATCTCGAAATATACAAGGTGTACTTGTACCATTCGCTGAGAGCAGTAGCTATTCATAGATCTTCACTCTCGCTACCCGGAAAGGAATCGTGGGGCAAGCGGCTACCACTGATTGGCTTCAACCCGCAGCAATTATGAATCCAAGCAATTCCCTTGGAGGAGATATAAACCCTCAACAGAATCCATACCTGCCTCTTACCGGACCGCCAGATACCTCCCAAGCTCAAGCTCAACAGCAGCCTGCTATACCTCCTCACCTTAAACACCAGCCTACTGTTTCCTCAAATTTGAAGCGTCAAATTACCGACCAGCTTCTGGCTCCTAGTGATATACTCGAGTACGACAGGCCTTCGAAGAAATCGAAAATTCCCGGACTAGTAAGCGAGGGCATGGATAAGAGACATCCCAGCTCATTCCAGCAGCTGGAGAAGGTACCTGGAAGCCTCCTCACCTACAAAGACCATTGACTAATACTCCTCATAGCTGGGCGAGGGAACTTATGCAACAGTACGGCTTCAATGCAGGCCTGTCGGCCGCCTCACATAGCTGATACTTTGTCTAGGTCTTCAAAGGGCGTAACCGCCAAACAGGCGAACTCGTCGCCCTGAAAGAGATCCACCTCGACAGCGAAGAAGGCACCCCCAGCACCGCCATTCGTGAAATCTCCCTCATGAAAGAGCTCAAACACGAGAACATAGTTTCTCTGCACGATGTCATCCACACCGAAAACAAACTCATGCTCGTCTTCGAATACATGGACAAAGACTTGAAAAAATACATGGACTCGCGCAACTCGGGCGGTCAACTCGACTACGTAACTATCAAATCATTCATGCACCAACTCCTCCAAGGCATCGCCTTTTGCCATGACAATCGGGTCCTCCACCGTGACCTCAAACCTCAAAATCTCCTGATCAACAACAAAGGCCAGCTCAAACTCGCCGACTTTGGCCTCGCCCGGGCCTTCGGCATCCCCGTCAATACGTTCTCCAATGAAGTCGTCACCCTCTGGTACCGCGCCCCCGACGTCCTCCTCGGCTCCCGCACCTACAACACCAGTATCGACATCTGGTCGGCAGGCTGCATAATGGCAGAAATGTACACCGGCCGGCCCCTGTTCCCCGGCACCACAAACGAAGACCAACTTCAAAAAATCTTCCGCATAATGGGCACACCATCCGAGCGCTCCTGGCCCGGCATCTCCCAATTCCCGGAATACAAATCCAACTTCCACGTCTATGCTACACAAGACCTACGCATGTTCCTGCCGCAGATCGATCAAGTTGGCTTAGACCTAATTAGTCGCATGTTGCAGCTGAGACCGGAAATGAGAATCGGTGCGCTGGAGGCGCTCGGTCATTTGTGGTTTCGGGACTTGGGAACTCTGAGGGCACAGCAGGCGCAGGCGCAGGCACAACAGCAGCAATTTGGAGGAATGGGGGGGATGCCACCACCGGGGGGGTATGGGTATAATAGTAGTATGGTCTGAGTGAGGGGGTGGCATACCCATATGGGATGAAGGCGGTGGCAGAGTGCTTCTGGTGTGGTTGTGATACCCGTGGGTCATCATGTCGGCGCTGGGCGTAGGAGTTGTTCGGATGCGTACGCAGATAGATTGAGGGAATGGGTTGGGAATGTTGGCTTAGTCTCTGTCTGGTTGCATTAAGCGGCGATGGGAGGGATGGTTGGTATTGGCATTTTTGTAGCCTATTATATAGGTATCACTGGCATCTCTTAGGCCTGACTGGGCTAAGTAGTTTTTGGTAGCAGGAATAGCATTGAGGATGAATGAAAAGTATTGAGAGGGATATGGGGCTATTCTTGTGATTTGTGGGATATATGTAGATACTGATATCGAGCCTGCTGGGACGTCCGTAAAGCGTAAGTTGGGGTATTGGATTCTGGAGTACACCTACGTGCGCACGCATTTTCGAGAAAGAGGAGAAGTGAAAAGCTTTGGGTCTTCTCTTTTGCCTTCTCTGCTGGTGCAGATTCCATTGTTCTAGCTTGTTGAATATATGGTATCGTACAAGAATCTATGCTCTCGAGGAATACTGCCCAAAACCATACCCCTTGCGTCTGATTGTAGAAGAGATAGTTCACCAAACGCAGCTCCTCCAGGTATGAAACCCCCGGCCCCCACCCCTTCACCCACCCACCCCCCCTCGTTTCCCTAATTAGCAAACCTCTTCTTCCTCTCCTCCGCCCTCTTCCTATCCGCCTCACTAAACCCCTCTCCCTTCCCCCCCTTCTTCCCAGGCGTCCCACTCCTCTCCCTCCTCCCCGTTCCCCTCGCTGCATTCCCCCCCCTCACTTTACTCCTCTTCCCCTGCCTTCCCCCTTCCTCTCCCTCACCATCCCGATCCCCTCCTCCTCGCCCACGCTTCCTCCCACTCCGCTCCGGCAACGCTTCATCTAGTCCTCTAACAGCAGCCTTATCGCCTGCGTCACCGGTACCGAATTTCTTAGCGCGTTCGAGGGCTTTGAGAGCGTCGTCGGTGGATTCGGTGATGCCGAAGCGGAGGGCGCGGGCTTTGCGTTTGGAGAGCTCGTCGGAGAGGGAGGTGAGGGGGAGGTTGGTTGTGAAATCTGGTTTTGGGGCGGTGGTGGGGGAGGTAGGGGGTGGGTCTGAGGTTGAGGTGGTGGGAGCGGGGGGGGAGACGACTGTTAGGTCGGAGGTTTTGGAGGGGTCGATGTCGACTTTTTGGTTGGGGACGGCGGTGGGGTTGGGGGGTTGGGTGAGGCCGCCTGCTGCGATGGCTGCGGCGGCTGGTGGGTCGGTGGCTACGGCGGCGTCATCTTCCCAGTCGATTTCATCTTCTGCGCCGTCTGTTGGGCCTGCTTTTGCGGCTTCTTGCTCCGCGTCGTATTTTTTGAGGCGTTCGATGAGTTCGGCCTTTTTGCCGGTGTGGGGGAGGGAGCGCGCTTTTAGGAGGTCTTCGAGCTCGGCGTTCTTCTTCTTTGAGTAGTCGGTTGACATGTTGTGGGTTATGATTAGGGTATCAAGGTGCGTGAGAAGAGAGGTGGATGGTTGGGTGGGTTGGTGATTGCGGCGGTCGTTGTGAGGAGATTGCGGCGTTGAGAGATTGCAGAGTCGGAGTGAATGGCAATCAAAGACAAGAGAATAGGGTGTATCGATTCAATTGAGGCACGAAGAGGTTACTTTGTCGTAGAGATTGGTATTGTGACGTTGAGGAATGTCAGGTCTTCAATGAAACATGAGGCTGGTAGCACACCAAATCCATAGGGCTGAGTTTTAGCGCCATCGACAAGAAGGAAACGCTCCCACTTCAATACCTAGGATCCGCAATCGTCATGTTGGGGGTAATCATCCTATCATTGTTTGCTCGAAACCTGGAATGGTTCTGTGCGTGTTTGCGTTGGAGCGCAATCTCTTGATGCTGACCTATCCCTATTGAAGCCAAACGAGAACCGCATGTAACCATCTCACACTTGGAATAAAAGGATTGCGGAGAGGCTGGCGTTGAGGCCGCTCCTTATGAGCAACGAATGGACACGATCATCTCTCCTCCACACGCCATCCCGATCACATGATCAAACCGACACCGACACAGTGGATCACTAAGAAGAATGGTGTTCCTCAGATGTCGACCAATGATGACCAGTCAAGCGCTTGACTCTCTCTCGACGTATTCGCGCTGTTCGCCACCATGAAGACATCCCGTGTTCTAGATGAAGGGTTGCGCCTCCAACTTGTCGCTGGCGTCGGTGGGGTATTTTGGCTGAAATTGAAACATGACAAGTAGTCGTGCATGTTCCTTTCCTCCTATCCGAAGATGTATATGCAGGTTCGTCACAGTTGTCACTTTTCATCATCTCCCAGCTCATTTCCGTTGTGTAGGCACATTACATAGGTTACTGTTCAGATCATCACACTGTCCGCTTATCGTAGATCACCCCGCTTCTGTCAAATCGATAATCTTGGTTGCCGGACCGAGGCGAGTGCAATCCGGGATATGTCTGCAACAGGACGAAGCATCATGTCGAATCATCACACTGTGGTAAGCTCTCTACAAGACCGATTGGGTGCATTGTTGCTCTGGTTCCGCCTGTCCCTCTCGAGCCTTCCCTCCCGATCACCTTGTTGACGGACCCTAGTATGAAAATCTCTAATCTTACTTCGCCGTCAAACATGCCTTGCCTTCCCCAACAGACGTTTGCAAGGTGTTCTTTAGGTACTTCCCCTGGAGAGTGTTTCTGCTGGAAGCTAGTGGTCTATTCTTTCGCATTCGTGCATTGGCGTAACGCGTCGGAACGGGTAATTGGGCAACCCTGAGCCTGCGAAGCGCTGGAAGTAGACGCTTATTCGATCCCAACATATGCGGGCTGCAACAAAGTATTGCACGCTACAACTGACCATTCTTGCCCTGAAAAGGTTGCCTGGGACGAATGACAAGATGGCGTTTAGACAAGCTATTCAGACGGCAAGACCGTTCATTGAAAGTGCTGACTCGCAGCGAGACCTAGGGGTCTTTGGCTTCGGCTTACGTGCGTCGAGATCTGACGAATAGGGACAAATGCAGCTACACCACGTCTTTTGTATGGCAGGCACAGCTGCGACCGCGCGGAGTTGGTCTCCACGCTTTTTCTTCTCCATCGAGTCCCGAGCCATGTACCCCAATACGGAGTACTTACGAACTTACGACCATGGATTATAGTGCTGTCACCTGATGATCCACKAGGCACAACATCAGCTGATCGGAAACTATGATAGACATCGTGTTCCTTGACTTCCATGTCTTGTAACCAAATGTTGCTTTGACCTGGACGGCGAAGCGCAGAACTAAAGAAGGTCTAAGAGGTCGTAAGGCTAGCAAGTCTCAGCCTATTCGACGCGACGTTTTCGCCCCCGACGGGAGTCCTCAGGCCAATGAGTACCCCAGTCAAGCTCAATGTTGCCCTCCCGCTGGCCGTCCGTAACCAAAGATTGTTAGAAGTATCCAGCCACCCCTCCCAAATTAAGGACGATCGTTTATTCCCCACCCTTCAGACACGGAATAAATCCCAAAAAGTCGTGCGCATTTAAATTCTTTGCATCATTTATTCTGAATTATTATTTTATTTCTCTGGAAGAGAATCCGAAATTCTGCCTTGTTCCTTTCCGTCGGCTTCACCGTGAACTGTTCCAATTTTAGCCACTTTCCGGTACCTGTGGCTGTGCTTTTAGTTCTGTGTGCGCTGGCATCAAAGGCACTACCGACACATTCTGAGGCAAAGGCAAAAATTATACTGCGTCATATTATTTATTAAACCACGTGAATGTCACGGGAAATCGCAGCACACAATTTTGTTTTGACATACGAGACCATGCTGTTGCTGATGTACATCTTTCTCGGTTAAGGCACGTGCTTGGGGGAGCTCCCATCTTTGATATATATGAAATTTTGCTAACTTTCTCAAGAGATCTATGCGCGCCTCACATCTGAACTTCGCTACCCTACGCACTCTTCTCCCATGTCCTCCATCGCTATATCTGTTCTAAGTGTGTCGCGGGCCATCCAGCAACCATGGCTTCGCGGGGAGCATTCGGCTTCCGGTCTGCTAAGCAAGCAGACAAGACAGAAGAAAGAGGAAGACTGGCGACGGACCCAGGGCGACGAGCGTCTATAACATCATCTGCTGCATCCAACGCCTCCAAGCAGTCTACGCAATCCTCGTCATTTTTCTCGCGCAGCAAGAGCCGGGGCAGGGTAGATCCTGGTTCGAGAACCGGAACCCCTTCAAACATACCCGGCGGCAAGATACAGGCCACGGATCATTTGATCCCTACTTTGAGCGAGCCTGGAAGCAGAACTATAACGGGGTCAAGTAGGGATTTAAGGTCGGACGTACCAATGGCGACAGTGCAGAGCCCCAAGTCTGGAAAAGCAGGAAGAAACGTATTGAGGCGGAAGGCTCCACTGGATCAGCGCGGCCATTACGCTCATACGGAGTCCTCGTCTTCCTCACATGAGCCAACGCCGTCGAGGACGCAGCTTGAGAGGGCTGCCTCGCCCAGAGAATATAAAGATCGTTTTGCTGGAGCCGTACTTGGGATTACTATGCCTCCCATTTCCAATACTCCAGCATCCTCCATACCGCCTGGGCTCGTCTCAAGTTCCGAGTTCGCCACATCCAGCTCTCGCATGGCTAGCTATAATACTCGTCCCTCTCCACAAACACTATCCACACAGAACCTACCACCTCCCACACCCACTTTTGCCCACGATAGTGGCTCATCGACTCGCCGCTCTGAATCACCTGGCGCTTTCAGCCGGACGTCAACACCGACTTCCATGTCGTCAGCATCGCCAGGCATGGGAACCCCAGCAAAAACCCCATTCAGGAGGCAGATAAGTCCAACACGAAGCCGACCACCAGTCACGAGGCGAAAATTTCCCGGTACAAGTCACTCTGAAGATCCTCAGATTTCGCACAGGGCAGGTCTTACAGCTGTCCGAGAATCTGCCACCTCGTCATCCTCTTCTTCTACCGTAAAAGCTGCTACTGAGCGACGTGATGGTTCGCAGGCTCATTCGGACCGCTCAACCCCTCTTCCACCTAGTCCTCCTGCCCGTCAATCTTCAAGAGGATTCGCGCAACAACGTATCGAAGACATGAGTAGGAGACAAGATGCGCTGAGAGGACTGCCAGAACAGCAACAGCGAGATATGAGCTTCCTTCAAAGACCACACATTGATCCAAATGTTGCTCAAGGTGGTATGACTCAAATGAACAGATATCGCACGCCTCCGCCTCGACCAAGCCGTGAGGGAACACCTAGGCTTGAGGCTGCTTTCGAGCCGGAGCCAGTCATTCACACACGTCTTCCTCCTTTGCAAACTGCCGGCCTCAAGGCCCGGCCTTCTCTAGATAAAGAGACATCGAGCGCTGAAAGTAGATCTGCAGCATCGCATTCGAGTCGGGCGGCAATAGGACGCTCACCATCTAGTGCGTCTTCCCTTTCAGCCAAACCATCTCGGATGCCATCTCCCAACCCTCTTGTCACACGGCCTTTGCGATCAGCCCCTGGAGAATCATCTGGACCTCAAGATGCGTTTTTCCCAGAGAGCACTATAGCAAGTGGTCGGACCCTGAAAGATCCGAATCCTCCAAGTGCTAGTCGACCTAAGTCTCCACATCGCTTCGGAATTTTTTCGAAGCGCACAAAATCTCCTCTAGAGACCACAGCCATTGAAAGTGCCGCGAAGAAAGGCCCTGCAGCTGGTACTGGGCATGAAGGTTACGGAAAGTACGCGAGACGAGGACGAAGCGGTAGCGCAAGTACCAGTGGCAGCAGGGGCCGTTCAACCAGCACCAACAGCGCTGGACGGACCTCCACCAGCCGAAAGAGCAGTCTTACTAGCCGAGACGGCCCGGAGATGGACGATTTCTTGCGTGAAAGACTGGCTCCAGTGATCATCTCAGGTGGTGGTTATGCTACCGATAATTCCCATATTGGATCAACTTTCAGACCACTAAGTAGTGGGGAAAGCTCAGCAGTACTGGCATACAGCGAAGATTCTCAAGCAAAAGATGTGCCGCTTTCCCAACAAATACCTATGTACAGCGACAATATGACTATGGAGCCTGTCAATACCCATAATCTCCGCAGAGATTATAGGAGGCTTCCTCACAGGCAAGATAATCCTGAGTATTCTTTCGAGCAACAAAGTCGGATTTTAGGCCACTCAGGTGGGATGCCTACGCTGGCTGCTCGACGCTCAGCGCATCGGTCGCAGCTTTTTGGGGAAGATGTGGATCCAGTGAAACTCCCGGCTCCCATCGATACTCAAGCAGTTGCCACTTCGCCTGTAATGGACAGTCGAGATACCGCGTGGTCTTCTATCCCGACAGACTTTAGTGACGACATCACCGAAGGTCACGAGGGCAATTGGCTGAAATCAAGACAGACAGAGAAGCGTACAAGATCACCAAGCAGATGGAATAACTTCTTTCATCGAGCCCAAGCTTCTCCTAGAAATATCCCAGGCTCTGTCGCACCAGCGTCCACGACCGAAGACCAGCGTGGTATCAAAGAACTCCCAGCTACTGTTACAGGACTACCAGAAGCTCGTTCGATCGCATTCTATACCATGCTCGATGGTAGTGAGCAGGCTCTAGGCTCCAGTCAAGGTGGAAGAGAAATGGGCCAGCCTCAGCTTGACAGCAACAACAGCTCGATACAAAACTCCGCAGTTTCTCCAGAGACTCCAAGAATGCGAGAGTACAGACTATCTACACTCCTACCTTCTCCACCGAAGCTCTCTGAAGAATTCCCTAGATCTAACAGTCCCCTCTCCCAACCCCCGGTCATGCGCCAACCAGAAACTTTCCCTGAAGCTGCATCCACTCCAGTCCCAGAGCCTAGGAAGCCTAGATTGCAACAAGTAGGTCGAATCCCACGAGTCGTTTCGAAGCGCGATCGGCTTCACAGACCGCCAGTGCAATCTTTCTCTCGACCTTTCGTACGACCTCTTACGGCGTCGCCAGAAGAACCTTCTTCTGGTTTCAACCAGAGAGATGGCAACACTGTCGAAAGGCCGCCTTTGGAAATCCAAACAGCAATCATACCTTCCGACCCTTGGGTCAGCGGCAACTCTGCCAATCCAGCTAGTGCGCCAGTGCGACCTAGTGACAACTTCAGATCAAACGATGAGTTCTTGTCCTTTCCCCCAAGGGTGGGCTCTGAGGTATCCGGAACAAGTAGCTCTGGAATCGTAAGCTTTACCAACACTACTGCCGTGCTGCCCCAACCTGGCACGGCGCCAGACGAGGATGAGGTCTGGAACGAGTATAATGAGTTTCTGGATACTGTTGGCTCTTCTCCCGCGCAGCTATCCATTGAATCTAGGAATGCCTTGGAGAAGTCGTCCCCTAAGTCTCGCTGGACGCCTTCCCCACTAAAGATCACAAAAGACTCATCAATTTCTGGTTCCCCCGAGAGAGAGCGCCCAACTTTATACCAGCGTTCAGAACCACCAACTATACCGTTGCCCAATCTTCCGGATAGGAGCAAGCTTTTCTCAGATCTACCGTCGACTCCAGGGACCATATCAGATTTCGTTGCCGGCTATGGAGAGCGTAATCGATCCAGTGGTGTCAGCAAGCAGCGAGAGAGTAGATCTACGACTAGCCGCTACAGTACCAGCTCCATTGAGACTGACATTGACTCGCTCATTGGACGTGAAAATGTGCACGGATCCAAGACCGATCAGCTCAGTACGCAGAGCAAATTGAGATTTGAAGCGCTCATGACAAGTCGCTGGCTTTCCTTCGACCGGGTTCTGTTCAGTCCTGCCCACACTGAGGTCATGGGTGATCGAATACTTGTCCTAGATGGACTTGGGAATGACGATTGGTCTTATTACTGTGCCGAGACCTATAGAGACGCCTCTGTCTTCAACTTGAGTCCTACGCCTTCTAGACCACAGCAACAGACTATTGCGCTTCAGTTGCCTCAAAACCACCGTCAAATCCAACATCTTAATCTAGGCAATCGCTTTCCATTTCCACCAGGCTTCTTTGCGGCAGCAGTCCTCCGATTCCCTCTCGCAACCTCGGAAGGCGCATATCTAAATGCCACTCTAGAGTGCATGCGAGTCTTGCGCCCTGGAGGCCACCTTGAGATGAGTATTCTCGACCTTGACATGGTGAACATGGGGAACAAAGCGCGAAAAGCACTGCGTGAGCTCAAGCTCAGAATGCAAGTTGCTCAGCCAGGCGTGACACTAAAGCCTTTGATAGACAACGTACAGAAGATGGTCAAGCGGAGCGGTTTCGAGAATCTTAATCGATGTATCCTGAACGTGCCAGTCGCTGGGCACGTGTCGAATTCACGGTCCGGGTCTATGGATTTGAACAGTAAATCTCTAGAAGACTTGCGCAAAGAGTCTCAAGGAAAGGGAGACGGAAGCCTTGCTAAGAGCCTCTCTACCGTGGGGAGGTGGTGGTTCACGAGGTGTTATGAGATGGTATGTCTGCCTTATGATGACATGGCAAGGAGTATATGGAACGACAAGGCACTATTAGAGGAGTGCGAGAAGAGAGAGACAGGGTTCAAGCTGTTGCTGTGCTATGCGCAAAAGCCAGCAGACCCGTTCAGCAAGTCAGGGTCAACACCAACAGCAACGAGCGGTCTCAGGCCCAGACGATAATCACGATGATGACGAATGATTGTGTACATCATGACACATTTGCAGCACTGAAGCGATGAATTTAGCGGTGATCAAGCGTTCTTAGCGAGGCATTTACATGTACGCATTTACGAAAGATCCACAGGCGCAAGCCATGTAGAATATGACTTAAACGAGGAGGAGATATTGAGTAATGGGCTCAAAGAGGTTATTTGTACAGGTGCTTGATGGCACGGGCTTGGAGGACATCGGCAGGCTGGTATATACTGCATATACTTCTGTACAAGTAACGTAATGTATGAAAATTTGAATGACTTTTCCACAAGTACAGAGAGAATCGTCTACCTTCGTACTTTAAGCATTTCCTGCGCTCCTTTCTCCTGTATCCTGTATTGGTTGTACTACGAAAGTACGGCATATCTAACCGGATATAGTAACCCAATAAGGCAAAGCGGCCCTCGCGTCCGTTGGAGGCTCCTAAGGATGTGGGGTCCGACACCTCCCAACATTGGAAAAGCAACTTTGCCGACACAAAACGTAACGAGTACATTCGCGACTCTCCAACTGGTTTGTTGAGCCAGTATTACGTAGGGATGGTAGGGAGGCGGTCGCGCACTGGCTGGTGAGTCAATATCACTCTATCGCAGCTTCCAGTGGAACTAACACACCTGCTAGCTTGACCTGCCGCCAAAGAAAGCTGAAGTGTGACGAACTGAGGCCGGTCTGCGGGCAATGTACGAAGGCCAACCGCAATTGCCAACCTAGCGATACAATAACTTTCCGTCATCAGCACAATCCTTCTATGAACGCGAATGAGCATGGCTCAACGCCAGAGCAAGGCCAACCTCTCGCTAGCTTCTACGCCTACAAGAACACTTTCGAAGCGAGTACGAAGTGGGTGGATGTTCCTCAAAAGTGTAGGCATTTTTGATTATAAGGTCTTCCAAGATATAGACTGACTATATCAATCAGTGACCTTTTTCCACACCTCGAATCCCTACCAAGATCAGGGGCCACCTGACTCCGACGAGGCCATGTCTTCAGCAACTGAATCCCCATATCCAATCCAGCACGAGAATCAATGGAGTTTAGACCATCAGATGAGCGATCCTAGCCTAGGGACATCTGCTCCACTTCATCCCCATGGGCTTGAAGCTTTGTCTGCTGCCGCCCTTTACACTCCTCCCCAAGCCAATATGACTTCACAGTCAGTGCCAGACCATACGCGCGATTATGAAGACTCATATACTCCTCTGCATGCGTACAATGAACCCGGTCCTTCCTCCAGTTCGCCCACGGGTCCAGTATCGACGAATACCAACCTACACTTCCTGCTGAATCCCACGTCGAATATGAATTCACCAATAGACCCCAGCTTGATGTCCGCCGATATCAACCAAACACGTCCAAATCCCAACGGAATGGCTTCAGCGCATAATAAAACTCAAGAGCAAGGCGTTGACGGTGAGCCTGAGTCAGAACAGAAAGTTGCGTTTCTTTTGCGGCACTTTTCCGAGTCGCCAGGTCAATGGTCTGTACCTGAAACCTTTCAGCGAGAATGCCAAAGCTAAATGGTAAAGAAGGATGGACCTTTTTGATCTTGATAGGTATTTCGGAACGTATGTACCCGTTCAGGCTCGCTCTCATGCCTTGCTCAAACATGCTGCTTGTGCATATGCGGCAAAGCAACTAGGCCTAGCAAAAGGGCAAAAGGCGACACACGGTGGCATTTGCTCACGGCAGGCGAGGATGGAGATTTATGACGATAGCTCGGTGGATTGGCTATGGGAAGGTGCATATCACTATGATAGAAGTATTGCGCTACTAATGGAAACTATGCAAGATGGTCAATATGAGGTGCGCTTGGATGAGTCTACTGCAGTGGCCCAGCATTTCCTGGTAGCTCCACAGGACGTTGACACGGAAGTCAACAACCAACAACCTACTGGTGCGAAGCTTCGTCTGAGTTCTGATGAAGTAGTTGCTGCGACGGCGATATTATGCGTCTACGAATTCGTTAGTGCGACTGGTACTGCATGGTCGCGTCACTTGAATGGTACGAAATCGCTGTTAGACATTGCAGAAGGAACCATGATACCCGTTGGACAACAGCGCCGGCACCTGTCCAAAGCCAGAAGGGCGACTTTCTGGAATTTTGCACGGCAGGACTATCTCGCAGCTTGTACGTTTTCTAGATACCTTTGGATTTTCTGGAAAGTACTTACAAGTCCTAGTTCTCAATGAGTGCCAAACCCGTCTAGATACCGAAAATCTGCAGCTATGGAGAGAAGCCGGTCTTTTACTGGGCGGTGAGGGCGTTGACCTTCCGAGCAACACCACTCAGTGGCACATGTCGAGTCCCAGTGTGATGAAGGAAGATATGATCTCCAATGCTTTAATATGGCTTGCCTCACGACTTTGCAACTTTATCGCTGCAGGAGAAAGCTTCAATCCTCCTCCTGCGGGTGACCGCACAGAGAGCCCTAGGGTAGACGAGCAAGGGGACATTGGCACATCACAGAAGAAGTTGCTTGAGCAATGGAATCTGATACAGCGTCAATTCGACGGCTGGTATAGAGGTCTTTCCAGAAGCTTTAAGCCAAGCGCACGAATTAAGTCAAAGTTAAGCCGACCGTTCTCAGACGTGCAGCCCCACGACAATGACTGTCCTTTTGATGAGGTATGGTATAGTAGACCAATGTGTGGAGCTACCATGCAACATTACCACATGGCACAGATTCTCCTACTTATCAATAAGCCACATGAGACAACTGCCCGTCGTACTACGATTGGACATCGGTTCAACTCATACCAAGAGATTACAGAAGTAATTGTGCAACACTGCTACGAGATTTGGTACGCCTGGGAATGCAGTCCTCTCTATTTATGCTGATTCCTCTTAGTGGTATTGCGTGCTCTCGTCCTGAGGCTTCTGTCAGGGTTCATTCGACCCAACCTTTGTTTGTTGCTGGACAATGCCTTACCCACCATCGTGAACGGAAAGTGGTCCTTGATCTCTTACGGTCCATTGAAGTAGATCTTGGCTGGGCTACGGAATACAGAGTTGAGCAATTGATCAAAGAATGGGGTTGGGTTACCGACTCAAACCTTGCCGATCTCTGAAAGATGTGAAAAGCATTGGGAGGTTCCGAAAACTCGACATTTGATTTGCTTTTGAAGCTATATCTCACCAACTGCCGTAGCTCTGTTCTAACGGGTTTGCCATTGTTATCAACAAGTCAAGCGTATGTCCCAGGCATCTCGAGTTATATCGAGCAGGGGAACACCAAAAACTGACTATCTGGAGTTGCGGAATAGGTACTTGGTGACTTCGCCCCCACGGTGGCCCGAACGATACTATCCAAGAAACATATCTAGAAAGTATGGTTAGATTCGGGACTCTGAGAACCTTTGAAGCTACTTTCGCAGCTTTACCAATACCGTTCACCAATACCACTGGCGGTGATAAGCAGTAATCGCTTAATGATGGACACAACCATTCAGCAACTCTGTCGACATTTGGAAGCTGGGATGCTTGATGAAGGGGCTTAGGAGATGATAGAATTTGGTGGCAGTGAGATGGAAACATGATAGGGGTTACATACTGGGCTTACAACTCTGAACGCATCTTAAAGCCGGTTGTACTGGTATAAAGGTCTGTAGTTGGAGGACGATAATGGGGCCAACACTATATCGAAGACCTGGTCAGTGCAATCTTGTGACTTGCTTGACGTGGCTGAGCACTGGCTTGCAATATCAGATAGGTCTGTTGTGACTAGACCCATCACCAATGATCCGACAAACCAATCAGCTTTAGTATCTTGACCACTTTGCTCGAGCGCCACCCACAGTGTTCAACTAGAAAATATGGGGATCCGGATCAGCGGAGGTCTAGACATACTCGCGTTCAACGTGATGGTTGTCAGTCGATCAGAAGATGTACTGTGAAAACTAAGCACAGCTAACCCGGACGTGTGGCACCATTCTGATAGGGATTAAGGTCTGGCCCTGCTAATGGCTTTCTTGGATCGGGCTCTGGACGACGATCAGCCCGCGCACAGTCCTCGACTAGGCATCACGGCCGTTTCGCAGCAGGTAGCCGTTATTGTTGTGCCCCTCAGCCAGTAAGGTAGCCTTGCTGCTGCCTTGAGTTCTAGGATAGTCCCGGAGAATAATCGAAACCCTTGACTATCGGATAAGCCGCATGTACGTCATCCCGCTGCCACCACCTGCCTTGATTGGCTACAAAATCTCACAATCGGTAGCGCAGGGTCGCCGGGTGAGAATTATGTCGGGCGCTAGTGGGAATTTTCCAACTACTGGTGTGTTTTTCTCTCGGCGGGGTTGAGCTTTCACACTTTCTACTCTACTAATTCCCCGATCAGCGTATCATGATACTCAGGGCTGATTCTATCACATCTCAAGCTGTGCGCATGGACATGCCAGAAAGCATCCAGATGATAGAGAGCCAGCTTTTCATAGGGCGTGTACGGCGCTCACGTATCAATATCCCGGCTTCCTCCTTTCCGATTCAATGGGATACTGACCAATGCGCTACCATCAAGGACTGATCATGGTTAAAGCATATTCGTCTCGTTGGTGTTCACCGTACTTTCTTGCTGCCTTGATTGATTCGAGGCATATTGCGCCACTTCTCCCATGGAATTCACATGCGGGATATCTCGATTCACTGTCGAAATATTCTCTTTCACCATGCTGATAACAGTACCACTAAATGAACAGCCGATCCTCCCGAGCTCCACCATCAAGTCAATAAATAGTGTGGACCGTTCCTGATCCACCACACCTTAATCTACTGGTTATTCATTCACACACATTGCCTCGGCCCCCTTGCCGGTGCAACCCTTTCACTCTGTGTGCCCGAATTTCCATGCAACCACACCATGGGTGAGATCAGGACTGAAAAGGCCACTGAGCCTCAAAAAGCAGCTGGAACGACCCTCTACGAGACACCACCTAAACAACCCAGCTTAAGTATGCCACCTCAAGATGGCCTCTTGTCTCCTGGATCGCGTCCAGCGGTCCGTCGTCTATCCTCGGCTACAGCGAACTTCGCGGACCTACATCTGGGACCGTCTGTCGTTGTACCGCCAAAACACATGGACCGACCCAGTGACGCCCACGAAACGGCTGCAGCGCTTGAAATGGCCAAGCACCGTCTCGCCGACTCCTCGACTGACGGCGATGTAACACCGACCATGGTTCCCAAGACCACTACGACTGATAGCTATGCATTTGCTTTTGATATAGATGGAGTCCTGATCCGAGGAGGAAGGCCAATACCAGAGGCTATCGAAGCTATGAAAGTCCTAAACGGCCAGAATGAATATGGTATCAAAGTGTAAGTGCTGGACGTTTGTTCTTGTGTGCAAGTGCTGAAAACAAATAGCCCATATATCTTCCTTACGAACGGCGGCGGCAAGACTGAACAGGAGCGTTGTCTCCAATTGAGCCGACAACTAGAGCTTGAGATCTCCCCAGGACAGTTCATATGCGGTCATACACCCATGAAAGAGATGGCTGAGAGATACACGACAGTCCTGGTCGTTGGGGGAGAGGGCGAAAAATGTCGACAGGTCGCAGAGGGCTACGGTTTCAAGGATGTTGTCACCCCAGGCGATATCATAAAAAGCGATAAGACAACAACCCCCTTCCGAAAGCTCACGGACGGAGAGTGGAAAGACTCACGAGAGCGTAACCTCGCTGAACTAAACATCGAAGCTATCTTTGTCTTTGCTGATTCCCGTCACTGGGGAGATGATCAACAGATCATCATAGATATCCTCACCTCGGTGAATGGTCGACTCTATACAAGATCTGAAAACTACGACGAAGGACCTCCAATCTTCTTCTCGCACAACGACACCATATGGTCAGCTGAGCACGAGCACACACGCTTGGGCATGGGCGCGCTCAGGATATCGACGGAAGCTATGTATCAAGCAGTCACAGGCAAGCCGCTCGCATCGACTGCGTTTGGCAAACCTCAAATCGGCACCTTCGAGTTTGCCACACGACTACTGCAGCAATGGCGGAAAGATACCCACGGCATGAACAAGCCCCCAGAGACCGTCTATTTCGTCGGTGATACCCCAGAGTCTGATATTCGTGGCACCAATGAGTACAACGAGTCGTCCGCTTGTAAGAATGAGTGGTATTCCATCCTTGTCCGCACTGGCGTCTTCAGAGAGGGAACAAAGCCAAGGTTCACACCACGAGCCACTGTCGATACGGTCCTTGACGCAGTCAAACATGGTATGAAGCGTGAGATGACCAGAGCTGCCAAAGCCAAGGCACTCGCGGACAATGCCAAGGATGGCGAGGTCATTGTCGAGGAGCAGCATACGAACGGAATTGCTGTGGACGGTAATTGAGACTACTGGGAAGTTGTTTCTTCGGCTTCAAAGTACTCAAGGACGGGCATAAACTGGAACCCACGGGCAGGCAAATTGCAGATCGGGCTTGTTACGGAAGTGCTCCAAAAGCTCTACTTTATCTCTTTTGTTACTCCTTAATCCTTGCTGAGAGCGTCTATTTTCCTTCTGGCTCTCCTGGTAGAGACCGCATATGCTAGCTAATTATCTACGACTTCCATCTCTGGAATGGCAAACATTTTGCCACCTCTGAAGTCATATGACTCCGATCCACACATTTCCCTGGTTTTAGATGCTAGGATCGAGAATCATTCTATCAAAGTAAAGGTTATGAACGTGCAGACCTACTAACGTCGTGTAAGCGAGCTAATTACACACATCTAGCTACTGACTATGGCTTACAGGACACCCATCAACAATAACCCTAGCACCTTCACCGTCGCTTCCATTCAGTTCAGCTACGTTGCCACCAATGTGCATCTACTGGATAACAGGGGAAACGCTGCGGTGGAACATTCTCTAGCGGATCCTCCCGGAAGTACTGGTGGTAAGTTGTGCAAGTCCACAGTAAGGAAGGTGCTATTGGCTCAGGTCGCTTAGTCATAGTAGCTGCAGGTGCTTGCTCTAGGTAAGACTTCAATCGGGATGAATACGGGACGATATAATCCACTAATAACAGCCACGTTCGCTATAGTGACTCAAATTGTCGGTATTACAGATTTCCAATCACGCATGCAGACCATGGTGTACCTGCCTAAGTTGACCGGTTGCTGCGGCGCAGCTTGGCCGTACGATATGCAAGAAACGGACTTCATACATCCGCTCCTGTCTAGGCCGCCCCGAAAAATCATGCACGGTATTCTCCCCACTTATTGATTACAGACTGGCCGATCATTATCCACCTTTTCTCACTATCGGTATCGAGAGAAAATGTTTCCAGACCTTATCAGGCTTGATTCCTGCGCATGACAAAGCTTCTGACTGCAGAAGCTTACGACATCTAAATTGAGTAATCCCGATTTTAGTCGGTTTCGACAGCRAAATACTACCTCAGCCGCGGCAGTATTGAAAGGAAGTACTGCTCTAGCGATTCATCACAGGATATTGCTGGAGCCTGTTGTCTGAAGATTCTGACAACAGCGGCATGCAGGTGCGGACCTGTCACAAGCTGTGCGTCTCTGCCATCATTGAGGTGCTCGAACCTCCTACAACCTCTGCCGCTCAGCAGCATTCGGATGCAGCCATTTCGCACAAACAGTCTGCGCTGAGTTTACGCAATGCCTTTTTGTCTTAAAACATGGCATCTTTTCTGTTCTGTTTCGTTCCCAGATCCTACTTCCGTACTATCAGAGAACCTTCCAGCCTGAAACAATTGTCTTCTGGTGCACTYTTCAACGTTTCCGAAGAACTCGACAATGGCTTCTCTCGAGAATCCACCAGCTGGTGGTGACCTCAATAGAGGCCCTGAATTGGCTATTATTATCATAATCTTCGATGTTCTCGCCACGATATCCGTTTTGACCAGAATATACGTCAGATCACGCATTGTCAAACAAATTGGCTTGGACGATGTCTTCATCATCTTGAGTCTAGTAAGTACTGCACACCTGATACAGTTGACATGGTTGGGCTCTCTGACGCTTTTGAACAGACGATCTGGATAGTAGCCGGAGCATTCATTGCCTTTGCTATTCGTCACGGCCTGGGAAGACACGCATATTATCTCTCGCTTACTCCGGAACTCTTAGCAGACTTCACTTCAGCTCTGAAATGGCAATTATTGGCGGAATGGATAACAACTTTTTCAATGTTTTTTGCCAGAATATCTGTCTGCTTCTCTCTGTTACGCATCTTTGGGGCAATTCGTCAATGGAAACGGATCCTTTATTGTGCTCTCGCCTTTATTACTGTGACGAACGTCCCAATTGCCATTGTCGGTGTAATAGAGTGCACGCCGATGAGAAAGTCTTGGGATGATTCAGTTAGTGGCAAGTGTGTGAGTCGTGAAGTAGTGGATTTTGCAGCATACAGTAACGGAGGTAAGTTGACCCCAGGTCTTCTCATAGCAAGCTAAATAATCCGAAGTGGCTTCAGCAATATCTGACTGGATACTTGCAAGTCTGCCAATCTTATGTTTGTGGGAGGTCCAAATGYGGCCAAGGATGAAGGCGGGTATTTGCGTGCTGATGGCGATGGGTTTCTTGTGAGTCTCATTAGATTTCAGGTCTGCTGCAATTTTGGTGTCGCCCCTAATTGACCGAATCCTCAGTAGCGGCATATGTGCCATTTGCCGTACAGCCTTTACAAGGGGACAATTTGGGAACGATTTAACCTGTAAGTGTGTGCAGCAAACAGCTGAATTCGCACTCTGTTCCACGTATGCACTGGGCTGATACACAGACAGGGGATATTTTAGGTTTTAATATCACTGCCGCGTAAGTATGCATCCTCAAAGTACATCCGTCGCTTTGCACCGTCACTGGTTTTGCTCAATTGACCGGATCTGCTGACCAGTAAAAATATATGATAGCTTGGAASAAGATATCGGCATTTTAGCTGCTTGCATCCCAACGCTTAAACCTCTTTTCAGTTCTAAGAGATCAGCAAAGAATGCAGCTCGCCAGCTGGAAGACCAACGTCCTCCTCACAGACATTTGAACAAATCTATGCCATCTTCACTTTTCGCGCGTACTGCTGACGATTTTGCTGGAACGTCCCAAGTTGACGTTGGACCAGGGTCATCGATTCAAACAAAGGACCACGGTCAGGAGAGCCTGGATGGAAGAGGTGGTGATGTGGAGATTGGACCCGCAAAGACTCTGGACATTTTCCACGACAGAACTCTAGATCTTGTCGCAGGCATGCCGTCTGCTGTGTCGCACCCTCAAGATGACGGGACAAACTACGGTCAAGCTTGAGTATTGTATGATGCCTGGAGGGTTGCTGATGTGTCGGGCCAGGAGTTATGGACCTGCAATAATAGCAGCGAGTTCAGGTGGTCATGAGTCATTGCGCGATGAGCAAAAGGGGCCAGATTCGGAACACGACTACGGTAGTTTGATGGGATTCAGGGTTTCCAGGCAGGACTTTCTTTCGAGGGGGCTTTTCGCTTTCAAACAGTACCAGCCTAAACACTAAAGACTTTGGACCCCGGAGCAAATCTTCCAGAGTATTGGCGCTATCATGCTTCTATTGGCGTTTGGCGATTTTCTGTGCATCTATACTACACAAAACCAAAAGTGATCATCGAAGGGGCCGTTTCTTCGGAGCAAARAGCCAGTAATTCCTAAAAGCAGGTCACCTACCACCGAATGTGGCACTCCAAGGGAGAGCYGGAGGCAGCAACCCCTCGCTGTATCTGCGACTGTCAACTTAACATCTTCATCTAGACAATCCGTCCATCAATCTTCTACACCTTATCAAAATCTGATGCACACACACACACACACACACACATAGATAGCTAGATATATACATATAACAAATCCCCCTTGCTTCACAAGTCTTCAAAACAGCACCATAACAACCTACATATTCAAACACATAACCAAACCATCTCATCCCACCTCACCCAACCCCCACAACTACCAACAACCCATTCCATTCCATTCTACCACCTACCTACTAACGCCCCCTCCCCCCCGCCCCACCCGTCAATCCCTTAACATTCCCCTTCCAATACCGAACCCCGTTCCTAACCAGGCACCTTAAACCCTCAGCATCTGAGAATCCGTAATCAATCCCACCCCACCACACCACACCACACCAGTAAAGCACTCAACTAAAATCATGGTATCCCTTCCCTTCCATCCCCCCAAATCAGAGGCATCCTCTATCTCTAATCCTCCATATCACTGGAAATTAGTTATCTCTGTGCTCACGGTACATAAGTATAATCTCAAAATAAGGTTCCCTTTCACAATCTTTGTCCGGTTTCTTGGATCACTTATTATTCACCCCTTCCGTGCTCCGGAAGAYAGCCCCCCAGGGTTTTCTTGTYTCTTGTTGTTGGTGGGATGGGAGAGGTTGATAGGAGAGTGGAGAGATGAGAGATAGGAAAGGGAGGGCAGGGTGGTATCTTGATTGGAGGGAAAGAAAGGGGCCGGATAGGGTAGAGACGCGGGCGGGGGTATGGAGAGGGGATAGGGAGGGGAGGAGAGGGTGTTTGTGGTAGGGTATAGAGTGTATGTTGCTGCGCTGGGTATATATAGGTGGGGGGAGGTGTGGGGTTTTTGGGTTTGGGAAATGTATTTGGAAGAGGGGAGGGGTGATGAGATGATGATAAGTGAAAGGCGGAGGCGGGGCGGAGGTGGTGATGGAGTAAATATATATATTTACGTATATATATATATATATATATATATTTGGATAGATGGAGGAGGGGTAGATCGTATGTTGGGGGAAATGAAATTGTTATAATGGGAATAGGGAATTTTTGATAGTGGGGAACGCAGTAATGAGTGATGAGGAGGAGACATTTGGCTGTTAGAGAATATATGGGGATTTCTTCTTACCCGATGTTTATGTTTCTCAAAAACGGGAGATCGGAATGCAGCATCTATCGCAAGGTAGGCGAAAAAATTGCCAACTTCATTGCATTTGTATAAAAAAGAATGCAAAGCGGACATGTCCACCTGTTTGATATAGCCTACCAAAGCATGCTATGCTAGCTATGATGCAGACGCCATGGAATGATATACTTCATTGCTCGTGCAAGAATGAGCTGATAGCCCGATGTATGACGCACAATTCATCTCAACAAACCAGTCCCATTCATATCGCAAGTCACCTTAGTGCAGTGTCATTCCGCATGCTACCACCAATGAATGCCTCCCATCGATTCGTGTAATTCACCATCGTCAGTGGTATACCCTTATTTCAACGCCGCCGATAATGCTGCAGTGTAATTGCCAATCCCCTGTATTCCCATCTCCTGTATTCCCATCTCCTGTATTCCCATCTCCTGTATTCCCATCTCATCCCTCCCAAATCGTCTCCAACCCCAAATCTCCCCGCCTCTCTGCCCCACAAACGCTCCATCTCTTCCTCTTATCTCTTCCTCTCGACAAACCAGCCCCATCACTGCCTAATCTTCGTCGTATCCCTTCCTCGCTCTGCTCCTCGCGATCAGCTGCAGCTTTTAGTTTTGCAATCTCTTCTGCCTCGAGCTCGGCATCTGGACTGTCTGGTATGGTTTCTAGACTTGATATACTTGGGGAGCGAGAACGGAGGGAGGTCGGCGTGGAGGGTACGGAGCCGGAAGAGTAGGAGTAGTTGGAGGGATAGGATTCGTTGTATTGGCTTGCTGCTAGGGAAGGCGTGGAAGTGCATGCCCGAAGCGTGTTCTTTGGCGTGCTTGACCCGAAGGCTGATTGGGAAAGTGGTGAAGCGGGCCGCCGACGGCTGCGTGGGAAGGTCTGGTGGGTGTAGGGTGTAGGTGATGTAGGTATAGAGTCGTAATCGATTGTGACTCGTGGAGTGATGTCTAGTTCTGAATTCTCTGATATAGTCTGGTCTATGTCTAATTGGTTACCAAAGCTGGAAAAGGTTTCATCTGTAGGCTTCCTCATCGGGCTGCGATGTCGGCTTGGATGACCCAAGGGACTGGATGGCCGGGTTAGGAACCGATCTGCAACGCTGGGGACTGGGGAAGAGTGGGCACGCGTCATTTGGGGTGCTGAAGGAGTACCGCTTGAAGAGCGTGAACGGGCGTGGCCTCGTGCGAAGGGGGAGCGAGTGCGAGGTCGTAGTGGTAGGGTCGTTGTAGATAAGCTTGAGAGAGGTGACAGTGTCGACGGTGAATCTGGCGCTGTTGCTCGACGAGGAGTTTCAGGACGAGGGGCGGATATTTCGGTAGGAAGAGCAGGAAGAGGCTTGAGATCTGCATCTTCACGGTCTACGCGAGGAGGGTTCATTATAATAGGCGGCTCCATCACACGGGGGGCCATGTTGTTGTTTATTCGGTATTTGGAATGCAGACAACAAACACACAGCTCAGGTCCTTGTTAAGGCTGCGTTATGAGTATTGCATTTCTGATTGGTGGTTCACTCCTTGCTGTTGTTGTGTTGTGTTGTTGTTCTGCGAAGGAACAAAGGAAGGGCTGGCGGATGTGGACTCGACGAGGAAGCCGTAGCCTTTAGTATATAGAATCAGGCAAACAGTCTTGGCTTGTTCTTGTCCTCGGTGGGCAGGATGGATGAGTCTGCCTTCATGCGTGGAAGGGCTGACCACATGATACTTCGAGGTACGAGAGGTACAAAGAAGGAGGACAAGACAGATGACTGGAGGTGATCGATTGGACCCCTACCCCCCAATTGTAGAGTCAAGCGACCCAAGCCGCCGGGGAAGATTCGGCTGTTGGGGGCCTCGGGGGTTGCCGCAGGGGAACAAGGGGCCTTGCAAATGATAAATACCCGCTCCACGCGCTTTCAACCTTTCTCCACACCGCCCCCCATTGTTGCGTGGCATGGCTTGCAATGGCTTGCAATGGCTTGCAATGGCTTGCATGGGAGATCCATCCAGACCCACTCGACGCCAGATGCTCAATCATCCTTGGTGGATTAACCAATCTCCTCCACCATAGCACGGCCTACCAGCTCCTTCCGTAAGGCACACCCCTTCCACGCCAAGACCACATTCTACTACCGAAACATCTTCTTGGATATTCGAGTGCCGCTTCGACTCCCCTGCAAGATGATGGGTAATGCGCTACCCATTCCCAGACTTCAGCCGTTGTTGCTGTCGATCGATTGGCCACATTGAATAGGTAAATGTGATTGTGGATATTTGATTACGTACGGCACACTACAACAAGATACCTCCTCCTCAGCAAAAGGTACCTCAACCAGCTGCGGGGCGTCGAGAGGTTACCTTAATCCAATGGACATGCATTAGTGCAAGGATCTCGGAAACTACCGAGTCGTCAGATAAGAGCATTGCCGAGAAGGAATGACAGCCTTAACAGACTCCAGATTGTGATGTGTGCTAAATCACCTTGCTTAAAAAGTATTGCATGGTGTAGTTATTACATGATTTCAAATTGGTGCCGGGCAACGATTCTTTGGTTCATCCTTCTGCAATTGCTGTTACATACGGCTACTGAGGAAGACATCAATTGCTAGCTCTGGGCCCAAGCTTCTCTCGTTACATCTTGCTCGAACGMTCTACGCTCTGAATTGACATTGGGAAATATCCACCAAATTGCTCTCAGGCAGGGTTCTGAAGCAAGAACTAAGGTAATGAGGAAAAAGCATGGGCAAGCATGTCCTCTGGTTTACTTTAGTTCGCCTTGTGTTCTTGGGTGACGAGACACTGTTAAAAGAGCCATCTGCATTACCTCGTCACCAAGGAGCTCCACATATTCACAACTCCCCCGGTTCACCCCCTTGCCTCCTTCCGACACCCTCCCCAATCAGCCCAACCACATCCTCCACCACCGTCCCCGTCGTGGCGTTCTCCCCCAGCACCTCCTCCACAACCCCATAGATATCACTAACGCAGTCAAACAAATCACCTCCTCCACCACCGCTACCCTTATCTCTACCACCTCCATCCCAAGCCCCCTCCTCCCTCATCGTCTTCGCAATCTCCTTCATCTCATCAATCCATCTATACGCTTTCGGTCTGCAACAAACCCCCAACATCAGCATCCCATCCTCACTCCATCATTATCATCATCAACACTCAATAAACAAAAACTAACGAGAGGGAGAAAATAAAGGACACACGGAAATCCGCTCAGCATGAATAAACTTACGGCATCCCCCCAACCCCCCTCTCCAGCACCCCCTTAACCGCAGGACTATGCCTCCCCAACATCTCCCTCAAATCCTCCAACACCCCCATCTTCTTCGCCGTCGTGAGAGATTGAACAGCAATCGCAATCAACCCCTTACTCGTCGCCGCAAAACAGCATTTCAAGCCGCTCGCTTTACCAATCTCCTCCCCAACATATGTCACATTAAGCGTTTCCGCCAGCCGCTCATCCAGTCTATGAGGGCCTGAAACAACAAGACTCGGTTTCGTCCATGCAGTACCATCCGGTTGTGATTTGGGCGGACCGCCGATGATCTGGATGATTTACCGTGAGTTTGAATTGGTCTTTTTTCTCTCTTTCCTTCTTTGATCAAAAGGGAATAGTGCATTAGGCTGAGGAAATGGGAGTAAGGCATTGAGGTCGTTCAATAGGTGGGTAGGCAGAAGGGCTAAGGGAACTTTTTACGTACGCCGCCGTCTAGGAATTTGATTCCTGTCCCTTGAAACCTCCCCTCGTTCTCCTTCGCTGTAGCAGGACTTATAGCATTCAGATCAACATACCACAACTCCTTGGGACTTTCTATTTCCTTCGACGCATCAACGAACCGCTGTGCGGTCTTAACCGCATCTCGAGGCGGCACGATCGAAAGGATATAATCTGACTCCACAAGGAGTTCCTGGTCTGAGGAGAGGAGTTCGATACCAGCAGCTTGGGCACGGGCAAGGGTTGAGGGGCTATGGTAGGTAGGTGATGGGTTAATTGAGGTAAGAATTGGTGGTGAGGTGGTGGAACGTTGGTCTGGAAAGGGGAAGAAAGGCGGGGCCCTAAATACCTTCGATCCGAGGCGTTGGTTATAACGCGGTAATCATGTGCGATGAGGAGTTTTGCTATGGCGGAACCCATGTCGCCGGGGGAGATGATGGAGAGGGATGCGTGGGGAGACATTGTGGGGGGTTAAAGAATTTGGTTATGGAATATGGTAAGTTAGCGTGGTAGAACTAGGAGATTGGGATAAATGTATGCTTTGGAATGATTCTTCTGTATGCAACCATTCAAGGTACCTAGAGGTTTATCACATGATCGAGATGGTATGGCGAAAAGCGGAAGGAAATCACGTCATTGTGCATCAACTACAATCAAATTGTGGGATTTTAGACAATTGGTCCTTACGCTTGGAAGGCTGTAGCATCGCGAATTCAGCTTTGTAAATTCTGCGAGGCTGGTAGTTCACATTCCTCGTAATCAGGGTTTCGGAGAATGATATTTTCATGTATCGCTTGAGCATTTCAGCGAATGAGCGTACGTACGACTGCCCAGATTTCCCAGAAGAGCTCGTCACGTATCGTATGAAACCCCTTACTGCATAGCCCTAGAGGACTAGACCTGGAAGGGGGATAGATAGCGTCTTAGACCCCCCTAATGCTGATCCCCTGAGCAGTATCTCTGCCTTACGGGAAATAGCAGGGTTCAAAAAGCGGTACCTACATGGTATGCACAAGCTTTTAGTGATAATAACATGGTAGCGATACAAGTTCCATTCCTACATGACTTAAACAACCATATGTTTCCTATTTTACATGGTTTTAAATCCTATAAATAGTCAGCAATCTCATATGGTGTTAAGTAAATTTTGATTTTAGCGCCATTTTTAAAACATCCGGGGTCCGTTCAGGGTCTATCCAGCCCCCGTAGGCCCTATTACCCCGCAGCCACCCCTGCCACCACCCCCACCATCACCCGCACTATCCCCCCTAGACAGCGCGTTTACCCCCCGGGGGAAAATCGCCCAAAAATCGCTCTATTGTTTCGGTGGTGTTGATAGTGACGGCGATAGCGACATTCCGAATCATCGTAGATCACCGGAGAAGCTTAACTTATCTCCGACTATAATTGTCATAGCGATGTATGCGCAACCATGTCTATACCGTTTTTCGGTACCAGCTTCGGCCCATAAGGTACTCGCTTCTTGAAAAGTTGTGAAAGGATGGCTCGCCGCAGTTCGATTTCTAGCAAATGTGAGGCTGAGATCCATCGTTATCTCGGCCAAGCAAGCGGCTCAAGGCTAGAGCGGCACAGGCGGTAGCTTGAGAGTCAGCCCCGTCCGCTCAGCCTCAGCGAAAATCTGCGTAGCTGAAACCCTACATGTCGTCGTGTGACGAGGATGGTAGTCTGCTACAGAATCTCCTTGAGGTCCTGAGTCCTAGTGCTTCTTGCAAAGATGAAACGGTTTCTCCGGAAGCGTAACGACTGCATTATCGAGACCAATGGGCTCTCGCAACCTCGTTCTGAATACTCATATAAGCCCATTGAAGAAGACGGTCACATACGTCTGTTTCTTTTACGCSGAGAGCACGGTGCAGTCGACCGTCAGGTCAGAGGTCAGTTGGTTGTAAAGCCTTTAAGGGCTGCGGAAAACGATTATGTGGCGATCTCCTATGTGTGGGGGGAAGAGGGCCTGTCGAAGAAAATTGTGATCGAGCAGGATGACGACGAATTTGAGATCATGATCACAGAAAACCTTTATGCTGCTTTAACAGAGGTGGCAGTCGTCGGGAAGAAGATCAGGAAAAACATGTTTGTCTGGGCGGATGGTATTTGCATCGACCAAAAAGACAAACATGACAAAACCCAGCAAGTCTCGTTGATGAAGCACATCTACTCCTCTGCACATGCGGTATGGGTGCATTTTGGCCTCGGTAGAGACGAGCTCGATGCTGTCGCAAAAGCTACAACTCATTTTGAGAGGGAGCTTGTGAAGCATTGGTTGAAGGAGTGGGTATTTCGCAGGCCAGTTGACGTAAAGCACTTCTTTCTAAGTCCAGGCTCCTTGGAGCGGAGAGCTATGGAGAAAGTCTGGGAACACGCCTGGTGGAGAAGGTGCTGGACACTTGAGGAAGCTGTGCTTGCGAAAAATTTAACCGTCACAATCGGTAGAGACCTGCATAATKTACGGGACCTTACACGGCAGATGCTTGAAATAGTCAAAATTCACGCTGAGGGTCCCAAAGAGCTGGAACCCTCGACACTCAAGCGGCTCGAATATGTCTGCGACGAGTCGGTAAAAAACGAGCAACCTTCGCTCATAGAATTGATGTGGGACACACGATATGTGGAAGTCTACGACGAAAGAGATCTTCTTTTCTCTCTATTAGGAATAGCTAAAGAAGGCAATTCTGCTGAGCTAGCCCCAGATTACAAGGAGAGTCTCGTCCAGACAAGACTGAGATTTGCCAAATTTCTCATTAGAAATGGGGATGGACGAGATTTACTCCATCTGTACTTTGACAAGGATGCAGCCGGCAGATTACCCTCCTGGATTCCGCAGAAACTAGAAAATTGTCATTCGGAAGAGGGAATGCGCGTCCAAGATTTACCACGTGCAAAGACACGGAGCTCTTCGGTGCATATCGTCGATGATGCTAGAAACATCCTCTGGGTGGAGGGTTTTCGGGTAGGAGTCATCGCCGACTTAGGCCAACAGACCGAAGTTGGAAGAACCCTGCCCCTGGGCGTGCACGAGGGTAGGGGAACCAAACTGCGTATGATAGAAGCATCGGCTCGTGACTTACAGACCTTGGTGTCACCAATGCGAGGGCATCCAATCCTTGAAAGCCAGTGTTCCTGCCACAGGTCCCTTGGCGATGCGCATCTTCTCCGCATTTTACTGACACAAGATAAATCATTTTGGCCCAAATCCAAAATGGATTGGGTCTACAATGATAACGAGCTGGAAGACTTTCACAAATTCCTGCTCTGGTTATGGGAAGCCTCGGAAAAGCCTGATTATTCTGTCTCGTACTCAGCGACTGAGAAACAAATGGCCTTGTTATTGAGGCGAATGGACTATTTTCATGGTCTAGCAATGACTTGCTGTCGATGCAAACGACTTTGCCGCACCGAAAACAACATGCTAGGACTGGTAGACTCAACAGCTCGGGCTAGAGATATTCTCTTTTCGTTGGATCGGAGAAATGTCCTGGTCCTCCGTCCGGTGGGCTCAGTAGGAAAGTATGACGAGTGCTATAGAATAATTGGAGCTGCGACTTTATATCATTCAAAGTGTTGGCCATTGAAAATTAAGAAGGAGATGGAACCCATCTACGTCGTATGACTGGCATAATTGGAGTGGAGTAAGAGACTTCGAGGCTCCTCCGGAAGTGATGACCGGACAATAATGACGGAATATGAAGCCTAGTTTAATGAAAAATTCCCCGCAAGATTGTGGACAAGTGCAAGCTGCGGCGAGAGAAAAACGGACGAAGCCTCGCGTGTACCAGCGATCAGGCTTATGCTGTTTCTTTGCTGGGGGTACATCACCGTCTTCCTGAAATGAGCTTGTCTACCCCAATATGAAATTCTGAGATCAGACTTCACAGGGTCGTCTCGTCACTCTAGGAACAACCTTTATGAAGCTTGACTCAGTATGTAGTAAATAGAAAGAAGTAGCCGTTAGGAAAAGCGGTGTCGCACATAAACGTGAGGGTAGGGGTAATATAACTTGGCATTCGTAGACGATTCGTATATTATGGGGGTATAAGTTATGTATAGGAGTTGTTGACTTAGGTTTCAATACTTTTCAAGATTCTTTAAGTCAGTATATTTCTGTTATTAAGTATTTCTTGAACAAAAAGGCTATCCTTAAAGGTTAGAGACCCTTAAAGCTATAACTTCCAGGGATTCCAATGAGTAGTGATATGTTGGATATTAGCTTTATATGCATAATTAAACTTCATTCTCTTATATTCGTATATTCTACCGTTACGGTTTCGATGGAAAAAGATGTTGTCACAATTGGCCGCTTGAGCGTTGTTGTAGAATATGCCAAAGCTGGACACCTTGACGAACCTTATAGAAGAGATCACCCAGCCGTATGGCCCCCTAAAGCTGCCCTAACGCCATGTCGTCCAAGCAACAAGATTAGCCCCCAAAGTCAGGGTTTTCTAGCCCAGATCTTGTTTCCTAGGACACCAGGCTTAGGGGGGTTTAGGAATCAGCCCTGTAGGGCTATACGGTTTAGCTTCTAAGGGGACGCCCGGGCTTAAGCACGCTGTCAAGCGACCTCGTCCGGGATATCTTACATACCAATATGAATCTCGAATCCGAACATCAGCAAATCTATCTACATATGACGCCAATGTCATTAAATCCCCAAAGATACTTCTAGCCCTCTAAACCCTCCCTCACCTCGTCCACCATACCTCCTCCCACCGCCACCACCCCCCTTCCAGCATGTTCCTCCCCACCACCCTCCTCGCTCTCATCCTCACTCACTCCTATTCCACCGCATCCCCAACCACCCACAACCACGCCCACACCACCACACTCTCCGTACATCCCCCCCCTTCCCTCCTCCCCCTCCCGTCCTTTTCCCCACCCCACTAACAAC
>KE598570.1:580255-662075 GCA_000444155.1 Cladonia macilenta KoLRI003786
CCCCGCCCCCCCATGGCCTCTCCCCCATCCCTCCTATCCCATCCATCCCCCTCCTCTTCTCCCCCCGCTTCTCCCTCTTCAACCCTACCTCCCCTGCTCTCGACAATTATGTATCGCCGCAGGATAGGAATTGTGCGGTTTCGAAACCTAATGCGCTGTTAGGGTCGAGGGAGTGTGAGGGGTGTCCTGGCGCGTATTTTGAGCTTGATAGAGAGGAAATAGGGGGAATGGGGAGGGGGATGGGAAAGGGAGAGGGGGGTTCTTTTGAGTTGGTAGGAATGAAGGTTAAGCCTATGGCTGCGCCTGAGGGGGGAGGGGGGACTGAACTAACTATAAAAGGCTGGAGGAGGGGGGAGGGAGGGGGTGAGAAGCGGGAATATGGGAATTGGGATAGGGATGGGGATGGGGAAGGGGAGGAGGGGGTGTTGGAATGGAGTGTTGTGTTTCCGTACGGGTTTTGGGATATGCTAGAGGTGAAGGTTGAGGCGTTTAGTGGGAGGAGGTGGGATGGGTTGTGGAGGGTGGAGGTTAGTGCGAGGTATGGGGTTGATAGGCTGGATTGGGAGGTTTGTGTTGATGATTTGGTGGTGGGGTGGGAAGCGGGGGATGAGGGGAAGGAATGGGGGGTGGGGTTGGGGGAGTTGTGAGGGGGTTTAAGGGGGGAGGGAGAATGAATGTTATATGTTGATTGGGTGAGAGTGCTGGGTAGTTACTGGATGGATTGCTGCTGTGTGATTTTGTTTGGACATGGCTTCGTGAAGCGAAAGGTAAGTTCCTGTTTTCTTATATTGATTGATGCATAGCTTACATAACGGAACGATTGCARGGACACAGATACTTCCTAGGACCTTCGTGGCCTTTGGTCGGCGGAGTATTTGGGATTTCGAATGAATTCTTTGGTCCCTTTCAAACTCGAAAGGCATCCAAGGAACTTCAATTGGCATGATATTTACAGAGATAACTTCGCTTCATGAAGATACTAAGCTAACCTTCCCGCATGTTCACCACACATCGGATGCAGTCTCCCGCCTTCATATCCTGGAAGGCAGTGTTGATCTTGGCCAGTGGCTGGCGATGAGTGATGAATTCGTCCACCTTCAATTTGCCAGTCATGTAATCGTCCACCAAGTCTGGCAGTTGTGAGCGACCTTTAATGCCGCCAAACGCACATCCTTTCCATACACGGCCGGTTACAAGTTGGAACGCTATGAGAAACCATGTCAGTATCAGTCAACGGATCGAGCATGCCGGAGCAGTGGAAGCTTACGCCTTGTACTGATTTCTTGGCCTGCGGCAGCAACTCCAATGACAATGCTTTGTCCCCAACCCTTATGACAGGCCTCCAGTGCCGCTCTCATCACGCCCACATTCCCAGTGCAGTCAAAGGTGTAGTCGCAGCCTCCGTCCGTCATCTCAACAAGGTGTTCTTGAATACTCTTCCCACCAAGTTTTGTCGGATTTATAAAATCAGTCGCACCGAACTTCTTCCCCCATGCCTCTTTAGCATCATTCACGTCCACGACTATGATTTTCCCTGCACCGTTTTTCACACAACCCTGGACGACCGATAGCCCAACGCATCCGGCACCAAAAACTGCGACATTACTGCCTTTCTCAACGTTTGCGGTGACAACTGCTGCACCATAGCCTGTCGTGATACCACAGCCAAGTAGGCATGTACGGTCCATGGGTGCTTTGGAAGTGATGGCTACGACAGATATATCTGCGACCACGGTGTATTGCGAGAAGGTGGACGTTCCCATGAAATGGAGCAATTCCTTGCCCTTGCACTTGAATCGCGAGGTACCGTCAGGCATTACTCCTTTGCCTTGTGTCGCCCTGATCTTGCCGCAGAGGTTTGTTTTGCCAGACTTGCAAAATTTGCACTCGCCGCATTCGGGGGTGCTGAAGGACGGATGATCAGCAATGCCCAGAGACTGAATTCAGGTAATCCATATTGAGAACGTACTAGAGAGCTACCACATTATCCCCGGGCTTGACATTTGTCACGCCCTCCCCTACCGATTCGACGATTCCTGCGCCCTCATGACCTAAGACAATGGGAAATGCGCCTTCTGGGTCCTTTCCTGATAATGTATATGCATCTGCAAAGCCTTAGCTTTTTGCCTTGCTTGTAGATTTTGAGCCGCGCGAACCGGTATGACAGACTCCAGTGTAGTAGATCTCTATTCGTACTTCATGTGCTTTCGGGGCTTCGACTTCGATATCTTCGATTGAAAGATCTTTGCCAGCTTCCCAGGCTACTGCAGCCTGTATTTTATCAACCCAACTCCATTTCCTAAGGGATTCTCACCACATTGGCGCACCTTGCAGGTAATGGTCTGTCCGAGACGAATCAGTACATGACGTCAAGAGCCTCTGGTGGAGCTTGATTGACTTACCTTTCCAGCAGTCTCGGCTGGCATCTCGTTACTGTTGAGTGGCAATGTTTAGGTTGAATTAGGTAGGGAAAGGAGACGCAGAAATGATGCTCATAACACTCCAAGAATTAAGCTTATACCTATTTTTCCATCGGCGGAGTGGGGCTCCTGCAACCCCCGCGGCCATCAATTTACGGAATTAAACCGGAGTTTAGCCGTCAGAATCTGGATAGTTTTGCCTTTTACTCCGTAGCGCTTCCCTTCCATCCTATCTGGATGCCAAGTCGTGGCAGGGACTTCAAGTACTTTTTATGGGCATAAGTCACGGTCAATCTAAAGATTGGTCTTTCCAGATGTACTAGCCAAGGTCAGTTGAGGGAGGCACTGGGAAKCCTCTTTTGCGCCTCCATGAGGGGTCGACGTCAGTGTGTATTGAGACCCCGTAAGATGGCTATGTACCCTAATCTAGGCTTCGGCAAGCCAATCCGCGACTTATTGCCAATGATGGGGTGAGCTTCCTGGAAACGGACAATGATTTCCAATCTTCACCGATATGTTTTGCCAGATCTCTGTAGCTGCAACAAATCATGACCAGGATGCTGGCCCGTAGGAGCACGCTGCACGAACCTGATGGTAAGATACAGCCAGTACACCGCCGAATCATACTTCGGACTTCTACCGTCGGTTTTGTTGCTGCAATCGCGCTTTGAATCTGCTGTTCCACAAACCACCTTGTGAGCCGAAACATAGGTGTCTCAACAGCTTACGAAAGCTCTATAATCACAGATTAGCACATCAAAACCATTACATAGTAATGGTAGAATACTGGAGCATTAGATTTTAGTTAAGATCTTCAACTGAGTATTCTCCATTAAATGATGTTTTCATCAATAAAATCGTAGTAAGTTTTGAAATTATGTTCGGAGACAGTTAAGTTCGCTAGTCTTTTCGGGGCGTTATCATTGTCGTCGCCAGCAACATGGCTAAATTCAAGAGCTCGAGATTGAGATTGTTGAGCGATGTTCCCTCGGGGGCTGGTGACAAGCCCCCCGGGGGGTTGGGGGGACGTGTGTGGGGGCGGTGATAGGGGCGCTATGGTAGCAGGGTTACAGTAGCGAGGGTGTGATAGGGGCTGTGATATATTGCTGATCAACTACCAAAGTATGGAAATTAAGGTGCCACTGTGTTCTTACCGAAGGCGAGGTGCATATCATGTGGGCCCCAGTCCTCTATTCAGGCTTCTGGCGAGTGGGTATGTCGACTGTCTACGACAGCGCCAATCTCTATGTGGAATGCGAGGCGCTCGAAAGGCTGGCAGTTCCCAATTTGATCCGTAGGAACAATCGTGCGTTCTAATATCACCTTTGTGGGGAATTTGGATATCTTTTAGGAGGCCACTCTTTGTACGTAGATCAAAGACCTATTTATGCTTCAACTTTGAGCTGACACTATGGTTCATCTCTCAGACCTATCAGAAACCATGTGGTGAGAAACCATGTGCCGAGCCTCAGACCTGTTCATCCAATTGGGTTCCGTTCTGTCCAATATCTGTTCATTCATTGGATCCTTGTCGGCGGTTAGGAGCATGTAGACATGCGCCGCTGCCGAGGGCAAAGTGAAGTGAATTACCCCATGCTCTACCGCTAATTTAGATAAGAACACGTCATTTGATCTTTCCGTTCTGTCATCCTTTTCCTCTTCTGTATGTCTACG
Source organism: Cladonia macilenta KoLRI003786 (assembly GCA_000444155.1). Taxonomy (NCBI): domain Eukaryota; kingdom Fungi; phylum Ascomycota; class Lecanoromycetes; order Lecanorales; family Cladoniaceae; genus Cladonia; species Cladonia macilenta. Next base: position 584,350 of record KE598570.1, read on the forward strand.
TTGGTGTCGAGTAACTCCGTTTCCTGTATAATACGAGCATGCTGTCACCTTGACTCGAGTTTGAACTATGGCTAATAACAACCGCATCTTTGTAATGAGGGAGCTGTACGAGGACCTTGGCATCTATGATCTACCGGCTCAAGAGCAGGATCAGCTCAACACTTTGATCGCTCACTGGCGAGTACATTATCAAACGAAGGACGGTCGGCTCGGCTCAGATCTGGTCAATTATCATCATGCAAAGGACGATTTGAATACCATGGCCCAACACTTTCTTCACCACAATAGCAATGGGTCCAATTATTGGCGGTATGACAAGCAGAAATTGAAATACGACAAAGATGCGGATGAGTAAGTATGATCGATTGGGGACGCTCGTAATGAAGGCTGAAAGCCCGTAGGATCAAACAACTGCTGGGCAAAGTTTTCTGCCAAAAGAACGCGAACGCAGCAAAGAGTGCACGGAGAATGCAGAAAGAAAAAGGACAGCATAAACAAATTAATATTGCTCCACTACCTACGGTCCCAGATGTTGCAGTGCCCGACACACCACAATCGCAAGACCAATCTGGCGAATTGAGCAGTGATGAGGATAGCTACAGCAAATGTGCCAAGTACGATGATCACTACGACATGCTGCGACGTTCAAGTCGGAAACGAACCCCCTCGATCTGGATGGCCGAGTCCGAAAAACGACAAAAGATCTCACATCCACAAAGCAAGCCTTATGATGTAGGTAGCCGATGCAAGCGGCTGCATAGCAAATGTAACGGGGCGCAACAGTGCATCAGATGTACCAAAATCCGAGCTCGTCAGTTTAGCATGCTGCCCCTTTCACTGGAATATTACTGACTGAGCTACAAGGTGTTCGCGCTAAACTCACCTCACGCCCGGGCTTGAATGATAAGGGGGACCCGACTACTCACCAAACAGATCCGGTGACAGTGGCTATGCCTGCGGCACTCTTGTCGCCCCCAGCGACAGCACCAGTCACCCCTGCAGAACCGGCAGCCACCAAAACAAATTTATCTACAACAGTCCCAACGGCAACAGTAGCGCCTTACTCGACAAGAGTCGACTCGCCAGACTGGCAATCTGAGCTGTTGCCATCAGGAGATATAAACACAATTGATGGTGTTGTACATCAAGGGGAAGGAGCGAATACCGAGGGCGATGGTATCTCTCATTCAGAGAAGGCGCATCAGGAAGACACACATACCGATGCACATAATACAGACCAAATACCGAAGCCGAAAGCTAACACTACGTTCATGGTTTTGACCCGAACCCCACGACGAAAGATCAAAACATACTGGGCCGAAGGCTCGTTGAGCGGAAAGACATTGACGGAAATCTTTCACGAGACAGAGGCGCTCGTGGGCAGGGTCAACACTGAAGAGATCAATTTTGAGCTAAAAGGCTCGCAGACTGGTCATAGATACCGCATCCATGCTGGCGATCAGAAAGCATTCGAGCGCATGCGCAAAGCTTTCAACCAAGAAGCAAAGCATGAGCTTAAAAAGGGCAATTGCGAGTTCGAGATTTGGTTGGAGCTGATAGGTGGTACCGAACACGGAGACGACCACCAGACTGACAACGAAACTGACGAGCAGAGCGAGGGCGAGGAGTTATTCTAAATGCTTGCGGTTTGTACATGACTTTCGGCAATGTTGTTCAGGGTTTACCATTGTTCGAGAATTGAAAGACTGTACCAGGAGCACGGAGATGAGCAGGCTGATAAGGAAATTGACGAGCAGAGCGAGGGCGAGGGCGAGGGCGAGGGCGAGGGCGAGGGCGAGGGCGAGGGCGAGGGCGAGGGCGAGGAGATCCTTTGAATGCGTGTGGTGTGTAATGATCTTGCGCAATTATTATCGGGGGTTATCATATCAAGGATTGGAAGACTGTACAAGGCATGATTGCCCAAGTGGATCGAAGAATATTATCAGGTTACTGTACAGGGCATGGTTGCCCGAAAGGATCAAAGAGTATTTATCAGGTTTTTTTGAATACGGTCTTAAATCAACAACGCGGTATCATACATAGACATGACATGTCGAGAGCACTAGGTATATATCAATCGGTCCAGCACCGATATAGGTTTTAGAATTCACCAATTCCACGAACTTTCTGCTCTAATTATCGAGCTTGCCCAACATTCAAGCCTCCATTTCTTTTTCCATCAAAACGAGTAATGTTATTCAACCTACGCGGCCGTTACTAAAACTCACTGTTCCTTACCAATAGATCTTACTATACATTCACAACCCTCTAATTTGTATTAAACCACATATCATCTTGTTAGAATTATCTTTATACATATCTAACATACAAGTTCGATTATCCCTTATCTCGAAAACCCAACTGCCTCCGCAAACGACCCGCACCGAAACCCCAAAGCCTAAACCCCCTACACCCCCCACCGCCTTCTCTTCACTACACCAACCGTCCCACCACGCGTTCATTCACACCACCACGCACCTACACAAAAGTACAACAAAAAGCCATTCCACTTCAACAGCTCGGCTACCTAATGATCGAACATATACTCACTATATCCTCTCAACCACAATCTATGTGCCAACTATCATCGTGTGCACTATTTGATGATTGTATTTAGGAGCGATTTCGTTGTTAGTGAGTGGTGGAAAGGGCTGGGAAGCGAAACGGGGATATTCGATGGAATTTGAGGAGGAATGAGAGGGGTGGGAAAAGGATTAGAGGAGGATGCGGTGATGGGTAATTGGAGGCTTTGGGATGAGTTTTGGACGAGAGAGGGAGTATGAAGGGGGAAGGGATGCTATGTTTGGATTTCTACTGGCTAAATTATGATTCTCAGTCAATTTTGATCGAGGTTGTGTTTTAATGAAACACTCGGAGCTGAGACGATGTGTTCGGCACTTCTTAGCCAGTGTAATGACAATGGAGGTCGAAATGTTAATTCTACATACATATTGTATCAAAACCTGCACATTCATCGAGCTTTACTAAACAGATATGCATTGTGGTGCTGGTTSATCTCAAACCAATTTCAGACTCCCAGCGATCTGACGTTGGTTCTCAGCCTCCTGAGATTACAATCAAATCCTAGCACTCAAAGGCCGCCAAATACGGAACAAGACCTGGCTTAGCAGCACGAAGAGGTGTCTTATCACGCTCAGAAGGGAGGTCGAATTCAAGAGCCTAAAATGGTAGTATGATTCAACGCAAGCTGAAAGTAGCCTCATTTTTTCCGCATATCGTAGTACTTTCTTTTCCCACTGTACCATTGCCATCTCACCTTTCAGTACTTTCCGCAACGGAAGACAATTCACCGCCGCGTGATAAAAACTCATGCCAGTATGGGGCCGAAGTAGAGTAAGCGCTTCACCGACTAATAGGAGCTTCTCATCGAAGAAACTCGCCTTCGTTGGTGCGCAGTCAGTAACAATTGATATAAAGGGTTCAGCTGTCTTGTCGATAAGGTCTAGGAATAGAGGATTAATAATCTGACTGGCATGATTTCTATGCTACTGCCAGGTCTCAGGCTGCATCCTTCCGGCAGGTAGGGTGTTTCGCTGTAGCCTATTGCTGTTGCCTACCAATCCGCGCTATGGCCCACAGGTGATAGCGATGGGTGATAGTGATAGGCGACGATCATGGGCGATGGTTATTAGTGATGGTGATCGGTGATAGTGGCGGGTGATAGTGATGGGCGATGTTGATGAGCAATGGTGATGGAGCTGAAACCCTTTTAGCCTGTAAGAGATTTTTATGCAGTCAAAGCACCATTCTAGTCTATTCATAAATGGACCGCATATTTTCGTATTAGCTAGTCCATTTGCAAATAGACTAGTCGATTTGTAAATAGACTGGATAGATTAGTAAATTTTCAAGATATCATGCCTTAACTAGAACACAGCTAGAACTTCAGTCTCGCTTGTGGATGCGTCGTCGAAATTGCGGTGCAATTCTCAATATCCCTTGCTTGGTCAAAACTTGACGCAAAACGCCTTGCTTGGAGCGTAGGTGATGAGAAATGCCTTGTGAATGCTGGAATCAGGCGGAGACTGCTTTTTATGGCTCCTTTCGATTGGCGCTGAATCCTTCGACCCCAACGGGGAAATAATTAGTTGATTCCGGACCAATCACAACCCAGATTGTACTTTAGCTGCAGAATTGAAAACAGAAGCTTGCAGAATTGAAAGCCGAAGCCATATCTCTATGATCCAATGGAATGTTCATGTTTCACGTAGTGAATTTTGAAAATTTCCTGGCAGAATCCTTGTACGTACTAAGCTGAAGTAGAAGTAGGCTTTTTGAACCTGTTTACCACTTTCTCTTCCCCTCTCTATTCATTCCAATCTTTTCTCATTCATTATTTTGTGAGGCAACCCTCGTGCCTTTAAAGATGCCTATTATCAGCAGGCCAATAGCTGTAAATCGAGTTCTCAAGATCAGAGAGCTTCAAGAACGATTGGGTTTTGACGGCACCAGAAGATCTCCTGCCGACCTCAGAGATGCTACTAATCATCATCGTCGAGAATTTTTGACCAGCGACGGAACACCAGGTAGAGAGCTTAAAGACTGGAAGAATTCACGAACTCAGACTGAGTTGTTACGAATGGCTCGGACATTTTTAGAGGATGAGCATTACGGAATGAAGTTCTGGTCAGCAAGCGCAAACTCGGCATCAAAGCGTGGATTGGAATACCCAAAGGACAGTGATAAGTAGGTACGAAACTGATTTAGCAGACGCCAAGTACTGACATGGTGCATCACAGACTAACAGAACTGTTACAGCAATTATTCTGGCGACAAAACATATATTCGGCGCATAACGCGAAGCATCCTGACAGAGGCCGCCAAGTGTCAGAAAGCGAAAAAAGTGACCGTCGCTCGATTACTGTACATCCCAATAAGAGCTTGCTGGTAAATCGCCCGCGTTTATTCGATCTCTCTGATCAAGATTTACAAAGGCTGCCTTCGAGAGTTGGTACGGATGATACCGGGTAAGCTTACGGTATTCACATCTCATGCTTCGCATTCTGACGCAAAAACAGATCGGACGGTATCTCTGGAGAAGCGACCAACAGTAGCGGGTTATCCTCGCCTCGATATGAGACGATAGGAGCAGTGGAACAACGAGAAAGCATGCTCTCAACAACCCACGTAAGACGGGGACTATCGAATGATCCTGAGCATTGTGTTCCTGAAGCGCCGACTGGACAAATTCCAAATCCCGGCGCCAACGCCGAGAATCTTGAGGAACCAGACCTTCCTGAAAATATCATCGCCTTCCTAGATAGTTGCAAAGACATAGCACATCAAGAAAGTGGGCATGACGAGGTATGTCCATTGTGGTTTAGGGACGCTTCGAACGTTTTCTGGCTCATAATATCATGCTGACTTCATCGGAAACAGGAGTCCCTCCAAGCTACTGCAACCCAAAATGAAGGGGTCGAGATCACGCAAATCGAAGGCCCAAGACCCCGAGGTCTCGCACCAGAGGCAAAAATGCTGGCATCTCAAGAAGCCAGAATGCTGGCAGGTCGACAGAGACCCAGCACACCAGACCACGAAGTTACTACTGCGACAATTCCTACAAGCAAAACGAAATCTACCGAGTCTAGAAGGACGAAAAGAAAGGATGCAGAAGATGATGACCCAGAATACACACCAAGTAAGAAATTGAAGGGGAAAAGGCATTTCTCGAATATCGCTTGGTCAAAACCACGGCGACGCAGGACAGGAAAGGAACATGACAATGGCGTTCAGCTACAATCAGGCTCGAGAGCCGAGCGACTCACATCACCTAGGCCCACAAATAGTACGACCACCATAGGTACGGACCGCGTTCTCTCTTCTCAATCAGCCGATTCTTCAGATCTTGAACGGCAATCTACCCCAGAGAACCGTAACATGCCGGTTGAGAAGAGCCCATTGATGCCACGGACACCATTATCCGACAACCCGAAAGAGAGAGGCAAGCAAGAGAACCCGCGCTCTGGCTCCAAGGAGGTAGATCGAGGACATCCTCAAACGGTTCTGAATTCTAGTCCCGCGGCCAAAACCATGGAGACCCGGGCGCTAAGTGGAGGGAGCCCTTCCATGGGTCTCTACGATACCAGACCTCGAAAGGCAGCTGACGGAACGCCGGCGCCTCCTGAATCAAATCCAAATACTGCGGCTCAGGCCGTAGCGGATGAATCTGATGACGCCATCAACAAAGCCGCAGAGTTCCGGGAGCATGATCGTGTGAGCCCAGCCTCTCGAGACACAGGCCTAGCGACCTCAGAGCCAGCTAAAGACGATCGACCGCCTCCAATCGAAATCCGCTACTCAATAATTGCATCCCGGATACCTCGATTCGTCAAGCGACGTTGGCCTATCCTATCACTAAGAGGAAAGACCGTCAGAAACTTGTTCGACGAAGTCTCGTTATTCACGTCAAAGCCCGACATCCGGCGCATCGTGTTCAAGTTGAATCTGTCACAAGCTGAATCGGAGTATACTATTCAAAAAGATGATCACCGTATGTTCGACGCTATGAAGGATGACTTCGCGAGTGACATCATGGCAGATTGGAAGCAGAATGGAACCACCGTATTCAGTATTATGTTGGAGCCTGATCCTGCAGAAGAAGGGAATCAGATGGACGCTGGTGCATCGGGCGTTCTCAATGTGGACGAAGGGCGTCCTAGAATCATGATCTAGTTATGTCATTAGTAGTAATCCTATATATCCAAGCCTAATGAAAAGAAGAAATGCCCATTGATGAACAGAACTATTTGTTCGTAAACTGTCTCAGATGTGGGACTTGGTCGTGCAGGAGTGGTGAGAATCGTAATGATCTGGTGCCAAGAAATAATTTCGTTCAGAAACAGGCGCTAGTGAGACCAAGCGTTTTACTAGCGCGGCAAATACATCTTCCAATCATTGATTACCTACCTACTCTTATCCCTTTCATATTTAATCTATAGTAACGTCACCTCATACCCGGTTGACAATTTACAACCCATTATTAATAGAAGAATGTTACAAACGCTTTTCTCAAACGATGTTGTGTGTTGAACACGCCGCTGTCAAATGGATTGGAACACCGAGACGAGGCCATGAGTTTGAGGAACCTGCATTCATGAAAGCTCATACTACCACGACCATTGCCCATTCTCCATGGAAGGATCCCCTTTGTGGCCGTATCTTAAAGGATGAAACCCCACCACTTTGCCACAGCTGCCACACGGTAGCGAACTGCATGATAGAGATATACCCAGTATCCCGACATTCGCTTGGTACCAAATACGTTGCTCTGCAGCCGCGTCATGTGTGCGTATTGCATCACATCTTTCTCCCATTGGGATATCTTCATGTCACCTTTAAACACCTTCTCCAACAACAAACAATCAGTAGCAGATTGGTTGGTGCTCTGTGCTATGTGTGGGCGGAACAGTGAAAGTGCGTCCCCAACAAGTAAAAGTTTGCCATCCAGGAAACAGGCTTGTGGTGATTCGAAATCACTCACAGCCGTAACGAACGGAACCTTGATTATTTCAACAAGTTCTTTAACCGGAGCAGCCAATAGCTGCCGGCCTTTAGCTTGCTGTTTGGCCCATACCTCGGKTCGGATCTTGCCAGGAGGAAGCGTGCTTCGATGCCGATGACCCTCTACATCTGTCATGATCTCCGCAAATTCTTTCGAGTCTTCCGAGCAGTTGTAGTACCACACGAAATTGATATAACGCTCTCCTGGCTTGACGCTGCCATTCTCGCCGGGTACGACATACCTTTCAGATATTAGCCCGCATCCTCAGTTTAAAGGAAAGTTGTCTGAGTGGTGTACACAACGAAATAGCTCTTCTCTAATTCGTAGAAAGTGAATAGGCCTTCGTATGCTCGCCGCGTCTCTTCGGAAACTGATTCCTCGGGAATAGTGGCTCTCCAGGTCAGATATCCTGCGTATGGCATCTGGACTTGGGGACATAGGAGCTTGCGTATGCTCGACTTTGATCCATCCGCAGCAATAACAAGATCTGCCCATAAAGTGCCTCCTTGGCCAGTGATCAAGTCCTCGAACTGCACTTTCACCCCTCCGTTGCTCGATGTGACATTAGTGACTCGCTTTCCAACATCAAAAATACCATCACCGTCTCCCACGGGAAGTTTTGGCGGATCAGGCACATATTTACTGCTATAGCCATCAAAGTTTGCGCGCAATCGATGATACAGTGTTGACCAAGATGTCGCCTTCCATGGAAGTTCACGGAAAACTAACGTCTTGAATTCGCTATCAAGGATCTGGGTCGCAGCCACATCCACAGCGTAAGGTTCTGTGATGAGATCATACTTCTCGAGGAATTCCTGGACTTGATCTCCGACAGTGATACCAGCTGCCTCTCCATCACGCGAAGATGAAGGGTGTTGCTCGAGAATGCGGACGTTGTGACCAAGGCGCTTTATCATGATGCCCTGCATGAGGCCTGCCAAAGATCCCCCCACCTATTAGGACCGTTATCAGCTTTCTTGACTGAATCATCTTCCATACGATGTGGAGACACACAATAACAACGTCCAAAGGCTTGTCACTCATGGATATGGACATTTTGTCTTGTGAAATATTGCGTACGGTGTTGCGCTCGTCATTGCTGGAATCACATGGATTGGGGTCACACAATGTCGGGTTGCAAAAATAGGCCGAAATCCTCCGTATTGGGCGAATCCCGGTATCTTTTGTAACGACTCGCATAATCAAAGCCGAACGATACCATACTCGTCTTCAGTGCGCTATTTCAATTTGATGACATTATTCGGGCTAATCTCGAACAATCACAATACACATTCAGCGTTTCGATCCATATGAGATGACGTTTACCTGTTTTATTTCAAGTATTAGCTCCGATGACGGACGGAATACATAGGGTGTGTATGAAAGGCCAGCCAAACCCGACATTTCAATGTACAGGTATCTTGCAACAGGAAGGTGATCACGGTCCATCCTATGGACCACATCATATCGAGTCCCTCGGATCAAACCATGGATATCTTCGGGCATTGGATAGATCTCGCAATGGAAAATGGTTCATCTCCTCTCTGGCTTGAGATCCACGCAATCCTCAACTTGGCTCGGCCTCAGCTTTAGGGAAGGGTAGTGGAGGTTCAAGAATAAGCAATGGAAACTGCCTCAAGGTGGATTTGCCGGTGTGGGGGTTCCTCCTCGAAACTTGCGATGAAGGAGTTCTGACGCTTCTTCAGGTAGTCTTTCCACGAGTCTTTTCGATTTCAGCACTCGGTGAGAACTCCTCAACTGGAAATGATCAAAGAGTCATGGCAATAGCTCAGAGAAGGCCTGGCGGTAGGTGAACTTATTGTAGCCTTGCTTGCAACCCTCCATACAGCTCTTTTGGATGGTTATTTTCATTGAGCGTCGATTTCCCAGTACTGGAGGCAGGTATTGGCATTGTATATTGGAATGGGGTATCAGCGTGCGGAAAATCTGTTTTCTGGCGCAATCGGTTCCATAATGGCTGTCGACTCATTGCTTCAGTGTCCTCGGATCTCATGCGACTTACTGTTCCTAATTAGCAGAGTTTGTTTTCCTAGGTAAAGAACACGAACACCATTCCGAAGCACAGCTCTCGATGCAGATTGAATAGTCAGTGAACGTTGATTATCGTATGAAAGGAGTTTGTTAAACTTCATCGCAGCACTTATCAAGGTAATTTAGAATAGGATTTATCTGTTATCAAAAATGATTGAGCATTGAAAAGGCATGGTTGAAGGCTAAGAACCTCTAAGGTTATTATTCTCAAGGGTATCATTACTAGTAACTTATCACTTATCAGCTCTATACGTATGACTCATGCTCTATTTCCTTACTCATAACCCTAATCAAGCAACACGAGGGTAGCATCTTCTCATCTGGCAATTCCCGCGAGGCTACCCATTCTGCGCAGTAACGGCATTTACAGAGGTTCGAGACATTGCAAGGGAATACTTGATAACATGATCGGTAGAGAAGTGCGAGCAAATCGCAATCGCACAGGGAATGTATGCAGTCTCGACTTGGCTGCATAAACGGTTGGTTTGCCGAGGCGCAAGGAGCACCTTACGAACCCTCTGTCCACCGCTCCTTGACCGCATATCGAAATCTACTGGTGCGGAACCCGCGAAATAACGGAGATAGCTCCCTGAGTTCAGCCACAATGCACCCTTGAGTCTCTATTCCTCTTCGCATGACTGACAATCCGGCATCGCCGCGGTATTTATTGCGGTCTGACCCTGTAAATCAGATATCCGAGGCTGCTTATCTTGCTTCTTTCGTATGTCAGCAATCGCATCCCCAGATTATCAAGCGGCTCGATTCGAAAGAACACATGTCGGTGCCTATGGCTATGCTAGATGTATCTTTCAACTTTATTCTGCCAAGCGAAGAATGCTGCATTGTGGAGTTGCAGATACGATGCCTGCCAAGAAGGTCACCTTCACCGGTTTTCCCTTTTTACTCTTATAGTGCCCCCTAGAAGAACTTGATAACCTCCCCAGGGAGGTTACATGAACAATTAGATTCTCTATTGAGACTATATCATATGTTCGACTGTAGCTATTGTTGTCCCTAGATCGCTAAATCTAATTCATCCCCCTTCTTGGAGCGCGCAAGCCTTATTTCACATCTCAATCTGCTCTCTACCTTTTACCAGCCATGGGTGAAACGCCTGGCAAGATGTACGCGCTTGCTGTCGTGTTGACATTGTTGGCAATTGCCGCGGTGCTGCTTCGCCTTTACGCAAGACGTATCACAAAGCAGAGGTTGGAATGGGACGACTACATGATGTTCCCGGCATTGGTGGGTCCTATCGACCTTGTGCAAAATCTTCCTGCATTGGCTCTATGGAAGCTGAAGTCGACTGCAGCTTTTCACCATCGGGACAGCGTGCTGCATGTTCGTTGGTAGGTCGCCCTTCATTGAGTGATGGAAGATAGTGGAGCCGTCCATCTGATACATTTGGAATAGGAGCTGCTATTGGTGACCTCGGACGTCATACAGAGATTGGACCTGATGGCTTGCCTGTTCTCACTCATCATACAGAGGTCTTCCTTATAGTAGGTTTTTGTGAGCCCCGGATATCGAATGTGCCACTAAAGCTTCTAGATCGATTTCGCCTCGCAATTGACCCAAACGTTGACCTTCGGATTCACTAAAATAGCCGTGTTACTTTTTTACAACAGGTAGAGCTCTCAGCCTCAATATTGACGGCCTTCGACTGATAGATTGCGCCAGGATTTTTGGTGGTGGAAAATTCGGCAACCTGTTGTATGCTATGATTGGCCTCATGATAGGGTGGACGATTGCTTTCTTCTTTGCAAACCTGTTTCAATGCATGCCAATTTCGGAGAATTGGACTGGCTATGGCGGGACCGTCGAGACATGCATCAACACAGTAGACATGTACCTTGGTCAGGCATACTCAGATGTCATATCGGATGGTAAATATGCTCAATCCAACTTCTTGAAACGCTCGTTTTGATTTGGTCACATCGACGGCTAACGAAGTTTGGCCAGCACTGATCCTGTCGCTGCCAATTCCTAAGGTAGGACAATTTCACCACGTCGAGATCATGGCACTGACTGAATCCAGATATGGACTCTTCAGTTGCCAATAAGACGCAAATTAGCTGTGAATGGGATCTTCTTTCTGGGAACCTTGTAAGTGAAACGGCCTAAGTCCATCTCCSCTGTCWCATGGCMWTYCTGGATACTGAGCAAGTCAGAGTTGTAGGAGCGGGCATTGCAAAAGTAGTGGTATTCCATCAGATTGCTGTTGGTAAGTATTGGGCAGTAGTAAAGTCGACTTGAAAYAACTAATTAGATGATAGAAACTCTCTCCAACGATTTGGATCTAAGTTGTATGTTTTTCCACTGTAGTCTGGGTTTTCCACTCTCCTATGCTAACCGCAGTCAAATAGACATGCTTACCCCAACCTTATACTGGCCAATGCTCGAGTCGTCGCTTGGGATTGTTGGTGCATGCCTGCCACTGATGCGTCCTATACTACAAAAGATCTCTCCTCATGACGTCTCTCGGAGCTTTCGCAGCATGTTCGAATTCTCAGCATTTAGCAGCGCTAGCTCTCTCAAGACAACCGAAGCTAAGACCAAACTGGAGGTGGAATGCAGCCCGACTTCCGCGGAGAATTTGGCATCAAACATGCCCCTTAATAGTAATAAATGGGAAGATTCGTAAGTGCTCAATGAGCGTGTTCTCTATCTCTTTACTTTTGTTTACAAACCTCGTGGACAGTGACGATCGTTTCGAGGACATCGAGATTTCATTGCGGAGCCCGAGTGGAAAGATGGTCGAAAATGGCGACATTGTTTGAAAACTCTCACCTCGGTTGATGAATAGGACTATACTGGTATGGCAGTCCGAAGGGAATGATCCGACGCACGAGGCGTGATGAACAACAGTACAACGGCTTGGATGGGGTGTATACTTTGCAAATTTTGTCGGCTGAACAATCCAAATACGACACAAAGAAGACCCAGAGCTTGGGGGAACTCCTTCGCAGAAGCCCAGATTGTCCACACTTGCGGGCATCTCAGGTCTTCCCTCATCTTCCCTTGCCCTCTACAGGAATCGCCTTTCCAAATCACATCTTCATAAGTCGCTCGCGCTCTAATGGATATTGATATAATTACTCCATGACCGTTAATAGATACTTCATGTAATGAGGTCTTGATTAGGAACTCACCAAAGACTAGTCACCAGAACATAAGCCCTAGCACCGATGAATTCTCACGAGACACTGTACAGGATTTCATRTCCACGATATACTAGGTCCGGTTAGATCCAGCTCCAARGAGGACTGCTTTCTCACGGAACTTACGCCAGCATAATACCTGCTCCAAAAGCCATGGCAACGAACTGTGTTAGAGTCTTCTTCAACTCCTCCCTCTTATTTGGACCCGTTTCTAGAAGCTCAGGAATCACAGCTACAGTTCCAACATAGAGGAAGGTTCCAGCTGTGAACGGTAGTAGCATGTCGCCCCATCCCAATCCCGTGCCAGCAAGACCCCTACTATTCAAGTCGCCTGTGTTATCACTTGGTCCAGCTTTCCCAAGCTCTTGTACAGCAATACCTATACATGTGCCCAAGAAAGCTCCCACAGCCGTCACGAATTGTGCACCCATTGCTTTCYGTTTGGAAAATCCGGACTGGATCAGTAGAGCGAAATCACCCACTTCATGAGGAATCTCATGGAAGAACACAGCCATCGCAGTAGTCGCTCCAAGAGTTGGTGAAGCGTAGAAGGAAGAGGACATTGCAAGCCCGTCGGTGATATTGTGTGTGAAGTCCGCGATCAAATTCAAGTACGCAGATAGGCGGATGGAAGTTGAAGGCTCATTTTGGCTGGATAGTGAGACGGTAGATTTCGAGGAAGCTGTGGCAGTGGTCTGTTTGTTTGCAGCAGACGGGCCTACTACTTTTGGCCTTACGCCTTTGATAATGAATTTGCTCGTGGGTCCAGGGATGACCTCTGGACTCGCGCCCTCAAGAGCTTTACTGGCGCTTTGTATGAACTCTCTGGCTTCAAGGAGCGGGTACTCTGACGCATGGAATGCATCCTCATACGCTTTCCAGAGACCAACTTGCATCACCCCACAATTGGGATCTTCTTCAAGGGTTTCCTTGAGCCAACGCTCAGCACGAATGGGCTCCTTGAGTGCCCAAAGCTTTTGAAGAATAGAGGACGGTAGACCCTCAAGCTCGCTGAAAATGGAGGGAGAGTCAGCCTTTTGCTTGCGAGGCTTCAGGCTTCCATTTGCGATAACAGGAGCTGCGCCGCTCGCTACTGCACTGGTCTCTTCTGTGTGTTTTCCTCCCTTGCCATCGGTCGTATGACTATGGCCATGATCATGTCCACTTCCACCACCAGTCGCTATCCTCAGACCTTTATCCATGGCAACGAAGGTGACGAAGCCTACCATGATCGCAACACCCAGAAGAAGGTTCTTGTTAGGTTCCACGAGGACAAAACGTGCATGGTCGGGTTCAGCTTCTCCTAAGAAGATCTCCGGTAGTAGATGGAAAAGAACATCCCCTAGTAGACCGCCCACGGCGAAGGCCACCATCACCGAAAGAGATGAAGGGTCGATATTCGGAGGGCATAGCGCAAGAAGGAAGTCTAAGAAGGTTTAGCTTGTAGGATCAGAGCGTGCGGTGCGCAAGAACTAACTTGGCGGACCAGAAATATACAGGGTCGCGAGGAGTGCATTCACAGCTGGACCGGACAATCCAGCGAAAGAAGTGCCAGGAAACAACCTCTCAAAGATTTGTGAGGTGTAGCTAGCGACTTCGGGCTTCGTTGTGCGTTTGTGGACATTCAGCTCTTGTACTATCGGACATTGCTTATGCCAGTCAGTAATGTATAGTCCTCTAGGCGTGGCTAAGGCTGGGGTTTTCAAGGGATAGGTGACGAGTTTCGCTAACCTGAAGGGCGTCCTCGATTTCCGGCACACTCAATTGCCCAACATTCTTCGATCGCAGGGGCTCCGCAAAAGCAGCACAAGAAATGGCTATTAGTAAAAAAACCAGGAAACGGAATTGCGACATTGGTCCCCTTACCACTGCCATTCTTGAGGAGCTGAGTGATTTAAGCAACTGTACTCGCACCGCGTCAGCGATGGAGATAGGAGTATGTGCTTATGTAAGCATGTTCAGCCCTACCACGGGCACAAGCTTTAGATGGCGAGTTTCTAATCTGCAGACTTTCGGATAAAGGCATTCTGAATATTGTTGACATCTTACACCAGCATAAGCAAGAAAGTGTTACAATTATTAGTCTACTTGATCAGAATCGAAGTAATAAAAATACAGATCATGCGTGCCTCGGGTGTACTTGAAAGAAAAGAAGCAACCTGTCCAGCCCGTCTTGGAAAGAGGCAAGCAGAGCTTGCTGTGCACATATCATGGCAACAATATGCTTGAAAGTGAGACCATTCGAAGGGAGATAGCGCCTGAACGCCAGAGCCTTCTATTAGTAAAGCCAAAAAGACCGAGATGAGTGTTCCTCCACTGTCACGCCCAACGCCGCGCTAAACCAGTATTATAAATCGAAGAAACTTCATGGTCGTACAGTCGGTCTATTTCTGTTGGCTGCTTTGTAGCCGTGCAACCACTTGCTCCAAGCGTTCAAGTCTCTTGTCTTTCTCTTGTAACTCCTTCCTCAATTTCTTCACCTCTTGCTCAAGATCGTTCTCATCGTCTTGGTCCTCTGGAGGAGCGGCTCTTCTTCGTTTGCGGGTACCACTTACAAACGAGACTTCATTCGACGGTGGATTTGGCTCTTCAACTTGATCAGCACCAACATCTCTGTGGACACGCCGGAGGTGCTCGTATAGGTTCTCTTTTCTTGAAAACCCTACGCCCGTGCTTCTCTTGCAATCCTTGTGTGGACAGTGACATGAAGCCTTGGGTCCGCCATGCTGGCGATGGACTTCTCGTTGGTGACGAGAGAGACCGCCGGAGTAAGTGAAGCCTTTGATATTCTCACAGCCTCTCTCCTCGCAAACGTAAGGTCTGTTGTGCTTGTCCATATGCTTGCTATTGAATGATGTCAGCGCCCTGCATCACGGAAAGGACACAGGAAGGCTGTTACTTACGTCCACTCGCACTTCCTCGCAAACACAGGAGGCTGCTCAGCACATTCTATGTTATCGCAGTACATCAACCCCTCTGTGTTCCGAGGTGGTTCCAGGGACCTTCTGCTGCTCTGATGAGAGTTTAAACTTCCTGCAACGCTTGGAGACGCTACTAAAGGCATACTTGGGCTCATCATAGCGCCCGGGACCACTGACAGACATGAGGATGTTGTTTGACGGGAAACGTCGCTGTGAGGGCTGGGGTAATTCTGCATTGGCAGTCCCAGGCCAAAACCGAGGCTACTGAGACTCCCGGCTGTTGCCTGGGGGTTTGCCACGTCCGGTGGCGGACCATAGGATTGGATGTTGGGATCTGAGCGACTTCTCTGCGATGTCGTGACAAGATTCTCTCCTGTATTGTAAGCTGACTGCCAAGGTGGGTAAGTGGGAGCATATGCTGGAGAGGGATCTTGGTTAATGCCTTGGCAGTAGGGCCAAAAGCCTGTCGATGCGGCCGGAAAAAGGTCTGAGGACACATTTGATGTACTGGTTATATATGGACTCCCAGGTCCATAGGCTGAACCTGTGAAACATTAGTCATAGGTCTCGTGACTGCGCGTTGTAACCTAGGTTATGACTCACGACTAGGATTATTAGCGCGTCTTGCATGACTGAGAGCTTGGTGTGGATGCGGCCAAGAGAAGTTAGGGTAGAGATTCGGAGTAGAGGCAGCCCAAGCCTGGGAGTTATTGGGGGTCGCAACTTGATCTGTCTGCGTTGGAAACTCGTAGGCAGCACTCAAATGTTGTTGCTGACTGAGGTGTGGCTGGTGATGCTCGGCAGTTTGTCCTGTCCGAATTTCCTCGCTTACCGGACCTCTCCGATTGCGCGTTGTCCGCGTGTTGTAGCCCGAGGATCCATAGAACATCCAGCAAACGCCCCACAAGACCAACAGCGATGGTTTGACGTTCCATGGCCACGTAGTACTTAACGGACGTTGCCCGTTAGGCCATTCGGCAAACCAACCTTCATCGATGCGCTTCCGATATTGCCAGTAATGGTGCCAGTGCAGAAAGTGTGCCTCGACAATGGTTAGATAACTGCGCAAAATCCCGTCCAGCGCGATTTGTTTTAGGCAGTGAAGTAAGTGTTCTAGATTCGCCATAAATTTGCCGCCCTCAAGGTCGTCATACAACAAACCATCGTTCGCGCCATCGTATATTTGCTGTACATTGCTGCCTGAAAAGTCCTGCAGCCTACCGAGCAGCGCAGTAGTCAAAGCATGGATATCGTATAGTTTATCAATGCTGCTAGTAAGTGAGGCGAGATGAAAGTCATGTCCGATGAAGAGGTAATCATTTGCGGAAATGACCCTGAGAGGAAGCGCGCCGGGTTGAATATGAAGATCAAGTTCATCGAACAGACTGAAGATTCACTTGGTGAGTCAATCCTATGGTGACTGGTACTTTGTGAAGCGTACCTTGGTATATCTGATCTCCGCTTTTGGGCTAACACGCATCGGATACGTCCAATGAATGAGGATGACTTGGAGCGGGCCTTGAAAGCGCTGATCGTTATGATTAGCAAGCGTGCACCAAGAATTGACGACAAAAGCTTACCTGCTTATGGCCTTACATGCACGTGTCTGAAGCTTAGGAGAATAAGGAGACTTGTCTGGCTTAGATTGTGGAAGATATCTTTCAATGTAGGACTTCAAGCGATCTTTGGCTCTTTGAACCAGGCATGCAAGCTTTATGGCGGAATAGAGAGAGCAAGGAGCCATAATGACTTGGCATTGGAGACGTTCCATCAACAGAGGATTAAAAGAAAGGTTAGGTAATGCATGAAGCACAACAAAAAGTGTGACAACAATGGAAGCACGGTCCTCTTATACAGAATCATACTTGAACCACTCTGCCGTAGCTACTTGCAACTAACATGTATGTTGCCAGTGCTGTTATTCGCATAGTAGCTATGCGGTGAACAGGCCCACAGGGAGCCACAACTGGTGGAAGCCACAAACCATGCATGATTAGATCACCAAACTATACTTGATGCGATGTTACATCGATGTGCTTATTTGGTGCTGCGACTCACAAAYTGTTGGTCTAGGTGGGAGGCCTGAACAAGGGAAGAGGATTCTTTATCTGGTCTCTTCGGGCCCTCCATTGTCAACATAATTGCACAGCCCCTAGCTCAGAACGCTAACCCATTACCCGTGCGCAAGCCTCACAATCGACCAATTGAATAAAGGAGGGGTATTTGCACCAGCCACCGCTTGTAAAGACCCCAGTAGGCCTTGCCGAGTAATTATGCGTTGTAATAGGCATGTCAAGCTGAGAAGTGAACTCGCTAGTGCTGGTTGCTGTGGCTGAAGCTCGCAGCCGGCTCTTTCATTGGGCAAATTTCAGCCAATAAGATTTGCTATAGTTTGCGGAGTTTGGACTCACCGACTCTTGATGCTCTCAGTAATTGACATTGACAGCTGGACGTAGAAGCTTGAAGCACTTACTGACTCCTTGTACAGTCATCTGCGCCCTGGGCTACGGTCACTCCGACACTTTCCCTTCTTTGCCAATGCGATTCACATAGAGCGCTTTCAAATGCACCATTGCAACCATACTATCACAGCCCAGAAGGTTCCCAAGTCATTAACGATCAAGCCAATATTATTCCGTCTCAACGCGACTCACATAGAGCGCTGTCAGATGCACGACCTCAATTGCATCACCATAGCCCAGGAGGTCCTGTGGAGAAACTCCATTACGAGGTTCCTAGAAGAAGGAACCCACTTACTGTACCCTCTAAATGTATAGCCCTGTACAGCTGGACCCAAAGCTGGCGAAAGGACCCAAGAAACGCCTTAAATCCGGTCGCCTAAGCTACAGAATTGAGCCCCGGAGTCGATCACTTTAAGGAGTCTTTCAGGGCCCATATCGCGGTCCAGCCCTGCAGGGCTACACGACAAAGCTCGCCCTGTCAGTCATTGACGAATGGGAAGTCCTCGCTTGCTTCTACACCCGCGCTCCTCGGGCCTTCCCGCGCTATTCTCGATACTACTAAACTCATTGTGCTTCGAACATCAATTGGTTACTACGTCGAACCTCACCTGAAGTTGTCATCTAAGGGAAGCTGCGGGCAAGGGCTTACTGTGCTGTCAGCTCAGATTGTGTAGCTGGGTAGCCTTGTGCCTTGATTCTAAATGCAGCTAGCGAGTGTGAAAACGAGCACACCATTGCTTGCATTCAATCGTCCAGAGACGGCTTCGATAACTGGATTGTCATCATTGCATCTTGGATGCTCGCCATTTAGTCATGTGAATTTTGCCGTTTCATGCCAGCAAGTTGATAACATGAAGTTACAGAGGAGGGTCCAAGTCAGCCACCCCAAAACCCGGACAGTGTTATGTGTACCATCCGGTTCAGATGATTCAGTCTGGCAAGTATACACCTCAAGAGAGGGTTCAATTGGTCTATATCAAATTGAAAAGAATGCACAGATTGACCACTCTGTCATCGATTTCTGACAGTCAAGACATGCCATCTCCAGCTTCAGCCCAATGTTTTCAGAAATTCTCATCGCCATAAGTCTGAATGAATTTAGTAATAAGCAATGGCTTAATTACAAGGGTTGCTATTCCAGCTAATCGGTATTACCTTCAACTTTTGGTCTCCCGTGACTAGTAACGAGCATTCGAGGATAGTGGCCTTCAGGAACTACTAATCACAGATTTCACCTCTCCAGCGGGAGCTGACGTGCTCAAGATAATCTCCTATTGTCGATCAGTATCTGTTAAAGGAATTGGACAGCGCGACATTACCGAAACCAGAGGATGTATATTATTCTTATATACATCGGTAAATGTKCCGTTACAGTCCACCTTCCAAGTGTTAGGGTCTAAACTAGCCCGTTCTAAACGAATGTTTTACCTTGTGAAGTTCTACATGCTGCTGGAAATAGTCGAGAACATCAGCATTCTCCTCTACAAATTCCTAGTACCTCTTTCTGAATATGTCGAGCTTGTCATCTACCCTGCCGGAGGTTTTCGATCTTTCTAAGATGCGCTCTTCCAACACAATTTGATCACCGTCGAAGTACACAGCCGCTTTGATTTTGAAACCCTAAATCAAGATTAGCCTGATATAAGGGCAACGCTACAAGAGGTGACCGACCTGTGTCTCAAAGTATCGAACTTGCTCCAGACTCCTGGGGAAGCCGTCTACCAAAAAGACGCGTTTTTCCTCCCTAATTTCTTTGACCAAGAATGACTGCAAAGTTTCATGAACAATCTCCACGGGTGCGAGGAGACCCTCACGCATACGGGCCTCAATGTCGATACCATTTTCCAATAAGGCTTTCTTCGGCTTAGCTCTCAAAAGTTCTCCAACGGAAACGTGGACGAGGTCAAGATCCTTGGCTAACCAGTTGCAATGCGTGCCTTTGCCAACACCTGGTCCTCCTATATCATTACGGTGAGCAAGCATGCTGGTGGCCACCATTTGCAAAGACAAGACTTACCGATAATACAGATGATTTGTACATTAGCAAGGTCGGTGGGCATCAGGTGATCTCCTAATATCTGATCACCTGGCTGGATGTTAGTGGTCATATTGAGGTTCTTGTGGTAGCAGAGAAGAATTGTTGATTGGCGTCTACCGTGAAAAGTGTCTGTACCCGCCAAATCCGGTGTACATGGCAGATATATATACCTCTTTGGACCGCGATTGCTGCAGGAAAGAGACAATTCTCGATTTTCTAGCTGTCGCTCCAGGAATCAATGTTATAACTTGCTGTACCCTGGAATGCGCGCCAAATTTCTGTTTTCCTTATTTTTATCGTTATCCCTTTGTACTCCACTTAAATGTTCCGGTTCGATTTGACCATCAATCTTGCAAAATAGCAAACGATTCAGGGGAGTATTGCCCCTGTGCCTCGTGTTTGGCAATCATCTTGGACCCTCTCCTTTCATTTAGCCAAACCTCATACTCGACGGTTTGGTTCAATTGGACCATCAATCTTGCAAAATTAGCAAACGGTTCAGGGCCCCTGTGCCTAGTGTTTGGCAATCATCTTTGGACCCTCTACTTTCATCAAGCCAAACTTCACCAAACCAGGTGTCACGGCGTACTTAAACGGCATTGACCACAGACGCGTCTCAGAACCTTACATCTCATCATAATGTACTACTCGGTGGTCTTTCTCGGCATTCTGGCCATCATTTTCGGCGTCCACATTCTAAGAGACCGTTCCTACCTCCCAGTCACTCGACCCAACCTCGTACATCCTCAGAACGACCAAAACATCTCGAATCAATCATCTCACGACCAATCCGTTCTGGTGCAGTCATCCAAGAAAATACCATTGTCAGTGAACTACCATCTGACTCGTGAATGCAACTATAAGTGTGGTTTCTGCTTCCACACCGCCACAGACTCTCACATAGAGCCAATCGAGAACGCCCAGAAAGCCATGTCACTTCTGAAAGACGCAGGGATGAAAAAGGTCAACTTCGCTGGCGGCGAACCCTTCTTGAAAGCCAAGTTTTTGGGCCAGTTGGCCAAATACTGCAAGGAAACGCTTCATCTTGAGTCCGTATCGATCGTCACAAATGGCAGCAAGGTCACCGACAAATGGCTCTCCGAATACGGCAGATATATCGATATCATGGCCGTATCCTGCGACTCCTTCGACGAAAAGACAAATGTCAAAATCGGCCGTGGTACAGGAAAACACCTGGAGAAGTTCAAGCAGCTCGCTCAGCTGTGCGAGACTCATAACGTCATGTTCAAAGTCAACACCGTTGTTAATATATACAACTATGAAGAAGATATGAACGCTGCTATCACGGAGATAAACCCAAAGCGCTGGAAGTGTTTTCAAGTACTCATCGTTTCCGAAGAGAATGGATCGGAAAAGACCTTGAGGGAKGCRAGGAAATTCCAGATTACGAATGAGCAGTTCAAGTTGTTCTGTGATAAGCATAGACACCATAAGTGCTTTGTACCGGAAGGAAACGATGTCATGGCGAGCTCGTATCTCCTATTGGACGAGTACCTATGCTTTCTGAATAAGGGAGTCAAGGAGAAGACAAAGAGTATCTTGGAGGTCGGGGTTGAGGAAGCTCTGAAGGACGTGTATTGGGATGAGGAAGGCTTCATGGAACGCGGAGGTGTGTACGAATGGAGTGAGCCAAGCAAATCTGCACAGCATAAGCTTGATTGGTGAAGATCCGCAACATAGATGAGAAGTGGTCGTCTGGATGAGCATCAACAGGAGTGAGCTGCTTTTCACAAGATGACTTAGATTAGAAGAGACTGTTTTAGCCTACGAATAACCATGCTCCTTGTTGAACTTATCACACATAGCCCTTGTTGTACTAATAATACCCACGCAACCTGGTGAGTCTGAATGACAACATATCGATACTGGGTAGTCCTTCACAGGAAGATGGACTGTACTCCCATCAACAGCTTTAACCGTTTCCGTCGTAAGCTGTTGCTCCACATGCTTTTCCACATCTTCTAACTTCCAGGGCCTGCCTACAGGTTAGCAATCTCGCTTACTTGGACCCATTGACCCTCAGAGTAGTTACGTACTTCTTGATCCGATCAATAACCAACATCCCATCTTTGTTGTATTTGACATCCCCATACATCTCCGCCCAGAATTCCACTCCCACACTCTTAGCGGCCTTTTCCATTTCCGTCCCCGCCAGTCCGAAAACCTTCACCCCTTTCGGCACTCCCTTCATAACCGCCTCCGCCACCTCAAAGTTTCTACACATCATCCCGTAAAGTACCCCATGCGGCTTTACATGATGCAATTCCACCCCCTCTTTATCCAAGAATCCCTTCAACGCCCCAACTTGATATATAGTAATTGCTGTCAGTTCCTCAGGAGATAATTTCATTTCTCTGCGGCCGAAGCCTTGTAGATCTGGTAGGCCTGGGTGCGCGCCGACGAGGACGTTGTGGGCTTTGCATTGGCGCACTGTTTCTTGCATTATGAGGGGGTCGCCGCTGTGGAAACCGCAGGCTACATTGGCGATGTCAATGAGAGGGAGGAGTTCGTCGTCTGGACCGCATTTCAGATTGCCGTAGCCTTCGCCAAGGTCAACGTTGAGGAGGGCTTTGCATTTTAGTGGAGGCATTGTGAGGGTTGGATGGTTGTCTTCAGACCACAACAGTCAATGGGGGAAATTGTCGACCTGGACATGGATAGGGTGCAGCCTATTCAAGCTTAAGATCCAAGAAAGTATCGATCTTCCCCGCTTACGTAGTTCTTATCGGCATGGGCAAACAAGAAAGCGTCCCCGCATCTGAAAGTGGGAGTGCCCCACTAGGAAGGCAGGTAGGCTGGATGGGAGCCATGGTAGCTCTAAGTATTTACCACAGATAGCTGTATAAGGTGCTTTTGATCCCCCGTCTCGGAGGAAAATATTCCACTGAAAACAAACATTTATTACCGAGACACAATGGAACACCTCAAGACCCTACTCATAGCCAATAGGGCTGAGATCGCCACAAGGATCCTTAAAACGGCAAAGTACGCGCCCTAGCCTTCCTTTTCTCCTTTCCTAAGCCTTTGCTGATTTTGATATCCCAGAAAGTTGGGCATTCGGACCATTACGATATACACGGAGCCCGATGCAGCCTCTACGCATGTATCTGAGGCAGATGTAGCTGTTCTACTTCCTGGCAACCCCGCTAAAGCGTACATTGATGGGTATGACGTCCTGTCTAGTTGCATTATCATTTTCCTTCGAAAACGTTCATCCTGTGCATCTTGGTTTGTGAACTTTGCCAGTGATTCTCAATTCTCAGCGCGTCATGACCTATCTTTTCTCTGTCTCGCTACGGTCTTGGACCTTTAGACTTTTCCTGTTTTTGGAACCCTGACGGAACGTGAACTTTTAAGATGTTGTCTCTAATTATATATACACGTTACTAGAGACGAGATAATCAAGGTAGCAAAGGAGCACAAAGCCGATGCTATCATACCAGGTTACGGATTCCTATCAGAAAATGCGGACTTTGCACGGGCTGTTGCTGCTGCTGGAATGGCCTGGGTTGGGCCAAGTCCAGAAAGTATCGAAGCTTTTGGAATCAAGCATACGGCTAGAGACCTGGCCAAGAAGGCTGGAGTACCCATTGTACCAGGCACGCAAGGGCTAATAGCTGATGAGGAAGAGGCGGTCAAGGAGAGTGAGAAATTGGGATTTCCAGTGATGCTGAAAGCCACAGCTGGCGGAGGTGGAATGGGTCTTGCAATCGCCCACAACACTGACGATGTCAAACAATCTTTTGCTATGGTCAAGTCTCGTGGAGAGAATCTTTTCAAAAATTCGGGCATGTTTATCGAGCGATATTACCCTGATAGCCATCATGTTGAGGTACAAGTGTTTGGTAATGGGCTTGGCAATGCCATTCACTTCGGTGAAAGAGAATGCTCGATCCAACGCAGACACCAGAAAGTCATTGAGGAGTGCCCGAGCCCCTTTGTTGTGGAACACCCTCGTGAGCATCCCATTCAGCGTTCTAAGACTACCATTAATCTTCCTCACAGACCTCAGAGAAAAGATTTGCTCAGCAGCTGTACGCCTTGCTGAATCAATCCAATATGGATCAGCAGGCACGATCGAATATCTAGTTGATGACAAGTCTGGTGATTTCTTTTTCCTCGAGATGAATACCCGACTCCAAGTCGAGCATGGCATTACAGAGCTCTGCTATGACGTGGACCTAGTTCAATTGATGCTGAGACAGGCAGACGCTGGTATCGCCGGTGAAGGTGGTCTGGCCGTCAAAGAGCTGGAGCTTTTGCAGCGCAAAAAGCCCCATGGGGCCGCAATAGAAGCCAGAGTATATGCCGAAAATCCTGCAAGAGACTATGCTCCAGCTCCAGGAACCCTACAGATTGTGAGATGGGCCGAAAGACCAGGCGTTAGAATTGACACCTGGGTCCATACCGGCACTGTCGTGTCTTCCAACTACGACCCTCTACTCGCAAAAGTCATGGTACACAGACCAACAAGGGATGACGCTATCGAAGCGATGCATGAGACTCTGACATATTCTCGGATTTGTGGACCGCCGACTAACCTGGATTTCCTTGCAGCGATTGTAGATGATCTTCAATTTGCCCGCGGGATCACCATGACCAAGTTTTTGACCGAGTTCAAATATTCACCAGCTGCCATAGATGTCATTTCAGGTGGAGCTTACACTCAAGTCCAAGATTATCCGGGACGTCCGACTATGGGCCGAGGTGAGACTCTGTACAACACCTATCTCAACTCTTAATACTAACAAACTTAGGCTTCCCTCATGCCGGTCCCATGGACCCACTAGCATTCCAGATCGCCAATCTTCTGGTCGGCAATACGCGGGGTGCAGCAGGCCTTGAATGTACATTAGATGGACCAGAGCTCCATTTTCTAGCTCCTGCGGTCGTTGCAGTCTGTGGAGCCCCAATGGATGTAAAGCTTGATGCATCACCAATCGCAATGTGGGCAAGGGTCCACATCCGCGCCGGACAGAAGTTAAGAATCGGAAAGACAACAGGTGGAGGTTGTCGCTCTTACCTGGCCATCGGCGGGGGGCTCCCTAGCGTTGCTGAATGGTTCGGATCTAAAGCAACGTCCCCTGGGGTTGCTGTCGGCGGTTACCAAGGAAGGCAGCTAGCTGCAGGTGATCTGCTAGCTATCACAAGGCACATACTAGATTTCGGTCACGAACCATTAGCTTTGCCGAAGAAAATCATTCCTCAATATCCAAGTCACTGGGATATATTTGCCATGGTAGGCCCATATGAGGAAGGCTACCTACGCCCAGAAGATGTAGAGATGATCTACAATACCAAGTGGCAAATATCTCATAATTCTGCAAGAGGTGGTATTCGCCTCATCGGACCGAAACCGAAGTGGGCTCGTGCTGATGGTGGCGAAGGAGGAGCCCATCCATCTAACGTTGTTGAATACGGGTATCCTGTTGGCGCCCTCAACTGGACGGGAGATGATCCATGCATCTTTCCAGTGGACTGTCCAGACTTTGGTGGCTTTGTATCTAGTACTACAATAATAAAAGCAGATTATTGGAGACTGGGCCAGATGAAGGCTGGAAACACGATGCAGTACAAAAAGGTATCGCTCGAGGATGCGCTGGCTCTAAGGATGCGCGTGAACAAATTCATCGACAGCGTGGAGAAAGTCTGCAAAGGATCAGGCGACTTTAACGACATCGAGCCCCTCGACTATGGGACGCTGCCACCATCTGTCAAATCGGGTTATCATGGCAAAGCGGTGGTCCATTATGTCGAAGCCAAAGGAAAGCAACCTCAAACCTTCTACAGACAGGTACGTATCCGATCCTGATGCAATCTAGCTCTCCAGTCCGCTCACAGTCAAGACAGGGCGGTGATGACTATATTCTTGTAGAGTATGGTGACGGCACCTTCGACTTGAACCATCGATGCCGTGTCACTGCCTTGATGAAGGCGTTGAGGGAGTCGAAGGGCGACATTTCTTTTTCAGAAGGACTTATCAACATGGTCAGCTGTTGCACTTGTGGGTTTCCCGCCGTACTAATCTACAACAAACACTAACAGACCACGCGCCAGCACTCCTCATCTACTATGATGGAACCAAGATACCGCAGGCCAAGCTGATATCTCATCTGGTCAACTTGGAAGCAGAGCTTGGTGACCTCAGTCGGTCCAAAGTGCCTAGTCGTATATTCAAGTTGCCGATTGCTTTCGACAGTGCAAAAGAGAAAAATGCAATCAAGCGCTACATGGAGACTCAGCGACCCTATGCGTCCTACTTACCAGATAACGTAGAATTCGTGGCCAAGAATAACGGCTTCGAGCGCAAGGACCTCATCAGGATCCTTACTACCAGTAAACTCATGACTGTCTCTGTCGGCTTCTTTGCTGCACTCCCACTTTGCTTACCAGTGGATCCAAGGGAACGAATGAATTGTCCAAAGGTCTTATATCACTCTACTACCAGTCTTTAAACCGGGTTTTGGCTGATACATCGAACAGATGAACCCATCTCGCGTCTTCACCCCAGAGGGACAAGTATCCTGGGGCGGTTCCTGCATGGCGTTGTATAACGTGGAATCTCCGGGTGGTTACCAACTTACCGGCTTGACTATACCCGGCGTGGATGTGCGCAATCTGTACCCTTACGCGGAGCAGAGGGATACTAATGGGCCTCTAGTACCTCGGTTCCAAAAAGCATTACTCTCTATCCCAACCCTGGCTCTTCGAAGACTTCGACCAACTCACATTCCACGAGGTTAGCGAAGAAGAATACGAGCGCCAACTCGCGCTTTTCCACAGCGGTCGGTATGAATATCAGATCGAAAACACAGTTTTCGACATGGCCGAGCACAACAAATTGCTCGAAGAGACGAAAGATGAGGTCGCCGAGATCCGGAAAAAGCAGAAACGAGCGCAAGACGAGATGCAGAAACTCGAGGATGAGTTAATGGAGAAATGGATGAAGGAGAAGGCGGCAGGGAAGATACCAATGGATAAAGTGGAAGCGCTGCTTAACGATCCAGGAATTGAGAAGATAACCAGTCCGCTGAACGCTAACGTATGGAAGGTAACTGGAGAAGAAGGTCAACATGTTAAGGCTAATGATGTGGTTGCTATACTTGAAGCTATGAAGCTGGAAATATCTGTGAGGGCAGAAGATGGTGTGCAGGGTAAGGTAGAGAAATTGTTGGTGAGACCTGGTGACGTGGTTAATGCTGGGGATCCGCTTGTGCTCGTCAGAAAGGGGTAGAATGTACAAAGCTACAAAGGTAAGCTGGGACAGACTTTGCGGTAAGTGTTCCTCGGAAGTGTAGATATCACTCGTTSGGGCAGTATCTTTATTTCTTTGTACGTTATACAAAGCCATGAAAGGAACTCTTTGTTGTCGACAATAATATGCCATACACAAGGCCATTATCACGACAAAGCTATTATGATGGTGTCTTTGTCCACACATGAGCTCCCAACAATTACACATATATGTCCTTCTTTATATTCTCCTAAAGCACCCTGTTATTACTCCATATCTTCTCCACTGTCAACATCATTCGCTACCGCAACTCAATAAACAACCACAGCCTCACCAATGTCTATCCCACCACCCCAACAAGAAAATCTATACCCAACGCTTCCCATCACCCGCCCCTTCCTCCCAGACTCCCGCCTCGACAAAAACTACCAAAGCCTCTCCCCCGAAGCCCGCCTTCAAATGCTCGCCGACCTCGAGATATACCGCGGCGAGCGCCTTAAGCCACCAACCTCCGACTCCAGGACCACCCCCACCACCGTCCTACCCGATAAAGATAAAACCTACCACAGCCTCTCCACCCAAGCCCGCGTTGGCGTGCTCGCCGTCCTCGAGAAAGACCGCTACGAGCGCCGCAAACAACTGATTTCCAATTCCCAAAGCACCACCTCTCTGACCACCCCCTACTCCAAACCCAACACCGTCCCTGTCGCCCCTCCTCGAGGCACAAAACGCTACTGCACCTGGCGCTGTAGGAGCTGGAGAGAAAAATACCGCTCCGAGGAAGTCCGCGAATGCAAATGCGGTTTCGATCATGTTCTTGTGCATCCGAGCGAGTGGAGAGGGACGCCGGCGGAAGCGGATTGGGATTATAGTGTTGGGGTTAGGGATGGGGGATACGGGTATCGGCAGAGGAGGGTTAGGTTCGCGGATCCGGTTGTGACGGATGCGCTGGATGCAGAGGAGGACGACGAGATTGAGAGCGAAGAGGAGACCGAGGTGGAGAGCGAGAAGGAGGAGGATGGAGAGGAGAAGTGGGTCATGATTGGACGTTGTTCATGGAAGAAAGATGGTTCTGTGAGTGAGTATCCGGATGAAGAGATGGAGGATGCGTTTGAGGAGCTTGATACTAGTATCTATCGAGGCACTGGTGCGTAGAAGGATGCTGATACGCCGTGTAGACAATGGTACTAAAAATAGTCTCAGCGACAGTGCTGACCAGCCACATCGCCAATCCTGTCTGGCAAGGAAACCTTGTATTACTAAAATGGCGCTAGAGACATATTGTTGGATACATATCGCTGGTTTGAAGCATAGTGGCCTCATGTCGATGGATGGTAGGGGTTTTGGTCATTATAGCACTAGCCAATCTCCGTAAGCAATCTTTCCTCCCCTGACCGAAAAGACGCATAGCCTACCAATTTGCCATGTGCGTAAAGTTCATATCGTTCCCGATATTTCAACAGTAAGCCTTATCCGGATGGTAGAAGCAAACATTACACAAGGCAAGTACCACACAAGGTGGAAGACTCAGCGAGTCTTTTAATTAGACGGCTGTTTGCTTCCACACATTGCCTTGGTCCATATGACCATAGAATCGGCTGCCGTGTTTTGACAATCAATGACCGCTTTTCTGATGATGTYCTGAGGCCTCAAACATCGACCACTCGGGTCTATCTTGTCGAACCTGTTGCCTCTCAGRGGCCGGATGACATAGGGACTCGGGTGAACGATCGGGGAAAGAAGAAAACATATGTGATACAGGGAAGCCTATGGTATAGGGAGCAAACCCTCGATGATATAAGAAGCATATTCTGCCCGTGGGGATCGTTACTTACATCAAATTTCGTCCCTTCCGCTAAGCTGCAAGAATGGAGCCAGGAATAGTCTCCAATAGTAACTCTCAATGTGAGAGACCCGAATGCCAGAAGCGAGTTGACCGATTCTATTATCGTCACTTAGATGGCACTGGCGAGACATTCTGGTATTGCAGTTACGAGCACATGCGGAAAGACCAAAAGCGCTGCGTGCGACGAGATAGAAATGTCCACCCAAAGGTACTCCAGCAAGAAGCTGCTGCACAAGGAACAGAAGCTGTTGCTCCTGAACAAAGCAGTTCTGCAGCACGAGATCAGCCGCCAACCCCCTCCTCAGCTATCCGCAACAATGTTGCTACTGTCCTTGCGAGCAAGTGCCAGGCTTCCCACTATCATGGCGTGAGTGTGCAGAAAAGATACTGATCAGTTTGGCAGGTCCATCCTCTGCGAAGCTTGAGGCTGGATATGAGATAGAAAGCCCCGAGAAGGTCATAGAACAACTGGACGTACACTCGACTCAACCTTCTGCGGATAATTCTGGCGGTAAAAGATCCTCGGTAAAAGAGGAGGAAGACGATGCTTTTGATGATTCTGATATTTCCATTTACATACCAAGACGGAGTAGCGAGGACGAAGGAGAATTTGCGTTTTGGGAAGGCCAGCTTGGACCCTTTGAGGTACATCGTAGAACTTGGGATACCAATAGTGGTCATAGCCACTAGATTATCAATGAAGAACAACGCGCATCGTCGCTGAACACAATGCCTAGATCCAGCTAAGTGATAGCGATGTACGCTGCGCACCCACACATCTTAATGACGATCAGAAAGCCATAGAGAATGAGAGCGACAGCGGAAAGCGAGGATCCAGTTGATAGATTGTACACCGTAGACACTTTAGACCTTCTTGATGATAAATGTGAGACAAAGCCCTCTGGTCGCTCCATGTCTACCAGCAATCAGGACGATAGCCATAGGAGAAACATAGGGTTTGATAAAATCCGGTGTAGTGAACGCAGTCGATCCGATCGCATATTTACGGTGAGCAGAACGATCATCCCGGAAGGCAGGGACTCAGCACATACTCTCGGCAGGAGCGATGTTGTTTTTTCGAAAACCCATCAGTCACAGGATCGTCTGACCCGAGTTCGGCGGCGTTGGTCCCAATGCTAGAGACTTTCAGGATGCTCGAGATCTCGAGAGATTCCCATAGCTAAGTGTTTTCTGGGGGGGTCCTGGTACTTGATGCATGGTATTGGAGGGGCTGAGACTCTCGATTGTAAGAATGTCGTGATAGCTTTTCCAGGATATAGACTTTAGTTATGCATTATTCATGTTTGATTGACGTTGAAGCTGAACCTGCAAAACGTTAAAGCGCTAGTGAATAAGTACATTGGAAGAAGACCGTAATAGGACACCTTGACGCCTTGCGCTGGTATCCTAATGGCAGCAAACGCTAGCCAGCCTCCTTGTACTCCGGGTGCCTGCGCTGTTTCTGTAACGCCTCCGGCACCAACGCAAGACCTTTGCGAGAATTTGGACCGCGTGTTTCAGTCTCCCGTACAACCGTTGAGATGCAGTCTTCTCAGAAAAGGACAAAAGAAATCAAGTCTCCATCGAAGCCACAATTTCCTCGCTAAAGCCACGCGCCGAACTCCCTCGACGTCCTCTTCCTTTACAAGGACTAACACTTCCAGAATCGGTGTCTGACTCTTCAGAGGGCACAAACCTCGGCTCATCTCCTTCGTCCAGTATTTCATCCTCTTCAATATTTTCCTCGTCCCACTCACCGCTGACATCATCTTCCTCGCCAACCCATTCTGCGTCGCCGGCGCGATCACCGAGCCAGTATCTTGCTCTCTTCTTACTCGTCTCTTCGTCCAGACTCCATGTACCACTAGCAGGTCTCTTGATCTTCACAGGTGTCTTTTGAGGTGGACTGTTGCCGATAATACTGAGACCACGGAGATAAATGTAGCAGACTCGCTTCTTGGTCTTGTTGAAGAAGAAATAGTTCATGGACCAGAGAGCGCCTTCTTCGCCGTCAAAAGGATCTTCTTCCGGTGAGTAGCAGTAAATGCCACACTCCTTGAGGCTCATCTCGTTGTCGATAAGGCGCCACATGCGGGGGTTCCACTTTTCGCTTCCATGGGGCGTTTGTGGCACGACGGAGGGAACCGCATTCGACCAATGTGGTGGCTGCTCAAGCAAGGAATTGATGAATCTTGGCCTTAAGTTGTAGAGCGTACTATCGACAGTATTTATCACTTTCTTCAAACTCCTCTCACGACGAAAGTCAGACGGTCGGAGGAGGTGGGAGAAGTCATAATCTGGATGGCTGGCATTTAGCGTTGCAATCAGATAAGCAAATGTCCGACGGCTTGAGATCTGGCTCAGTGGCCCAAATGGACTTGCTCGTGAGAGATTGAGAGCGGATCCAGCTGATGCTGCCTGATGCGGCGAAAGACTGGCAGAGAAACTCAACAGAGATGCATACTGCGTTTCTAGAGAGTGTTCGATGTTCTTGTAGAGCTTTTTATCCGCACCTGCAGCTTTCGTGGTATAGCAGTCGCATCCACCTATGACATGGCAATCGGCCGTATCGAAGTTGAGAGCGCTCGTCACGTCGTCGAAGTCGCGAAGAGGGAGGTACTAAGTAGCCCAGTGTTAGCGAGCCAAGGTTGATATTGGAAGAGGTTCGCCTGCTCTGTCTGGTTGAACCATACAAGGGTCATGACCTCATCTACTACTCACCTTCATGATGAGTACTGCGGCAATGTCACTTGCGGAACGGTTAACAGGACAATTACAGAACACGGTCAAGCTGAGAACAGGATTACTTGGGTCAGGAGAAAGTAAGCCCCGGCGCTTTTCTTTCAGTGAAATAAGTTCCCGATTGCGCTTGATGTTTTTTGAGCGATCAACATAAGAGTCTTGGAAGGTTGTAGAAGTGAATTTGAGAGCTGGTGTAACTGACTGACGCGGGGGACAGAGTCCAGATGCTAGCAAGGCGGGGCACCTCTTGATGTATGCGTGTCAGCCAGGCGATAAACGCCTAGCCTTCAAACATAGATCTGCGGGGTCGCGACATGATATAGTGATGGTTGTTGAGATAGTGAGGATGACGAAGAGAGCTCAAACGGTTCTGGAGATGGTCGCGACCGGCATAGGCCGATATCGTGACCTGATTAGTCAGCGGACCATGAGCTCCGCGCAACCAATAAGATGCAGTGATTTAAGCATCCGCCCAATGCTGTTGCTGAGAACGAGTGTGCGGGAAGCTCGCAGGTCACAAGGTTCCGATTGAGGGAGGAGTAACTGAAGTATCCGTCGTCGAGTTACTGACTTGGTTGGCTGTCGGAGTTGTCACCAAAATTCTCATCATCTTGCTGCTTCCAGCAAGCTTGTTCCAACGCAAACGGAAGTGTACCAGGAGCCTTGAAGAGAAGATCAGTTGACATACTGTAGATAATGACATTAGCAGCATCAATCAACATTTGTAACAAACAATGGCACATGGTATCGTCGACAGGCATTCTTTCATTTCCACATTATCGTTCTCTTCTAGAACAGTTGGACGAGAGCACTTTAGAGCTTGTATGCTCAAACGAAACCTCAAAGAATTCCGTTCTTTCGTAGCCCGTCAACTACCATTTCTGCGTCCTGAACTCCAACCAAATATTAGCATCATATGATATCGTAATTATACACATATCACCTCCAACAGCGTCAAGAGCGACGGCACATGAACACCCAGAAATGCGCAGCTATCACATGATTTTGGTAACACCCTCATCCTCGACCTGACACGTAAAAATATCTTGTCAGTCATTGAGATTCTTAGAAGCACCGAAATCAAGAGGCATGGGGGAAAGAGTAAGCAGAGCAAGCTCAAAGTGTCGTAGTGGAGCCCTTCCCTCGTAGGACCTAAAGACTTTCTGCCACGTACCTCCATATCCTCCAAACTATCCTGCTGACTTATACATCTGAGCACGTGCTTCTTGCTGCTCTCCTGCATTTCCCCTGCTAACAACAGCTCATCCAGAATAAAGTATGCCTTTTGGAAGTTGAAAATGATGTCTAGCTCACAGACATTGCCATAGTATTTATCCATCTGCTCGACATAGCGGTGGACGATTTCCAGTGTGATGAGCTCATTGTCGGTCGATGAGCAGCCGGCAATGAAGAAGAGGGAGGCATAGCGGCGGTAGACTACTTTCGTGTCTGCAAGAGGTCGAGATTAGCTGGATTTAGTGCTGAAGCCCGTTCGCAAGGAATTGTACCTTTGTATTCAAGAAAATTGCACATGCGGGTTCTCCGTGATAGAACCAGCTGGGAGACGTCTTTAATGATCTTTGCCTTGTCTTTTGGTGAGAGTGTAGTGAACCATTTTGCAAGGCGCTGTTGTAGGAAATTTGTTTAGCTTTGCTGTTGGCAAGCCGGTGGGGGACGAGTGACGCACCACTTTACCCTGCCGTGATAAGAGGATGAGATAGCTTTGAGACGGTCAGCATGCTCATTCTCTTAGTTGACACCAGAAGCTCAAACTTACTTGATTGCCATCCTGAGAGCGAACGGCTGCCGACAAAAATAGACGGTGAACTGGCCGCCTCATAACGGCTACGGAAAAGTTTTGCCGGAGAAAGGCCGGTCCTGCGTCACCGCTAATGTTCAATTTTATTGGTCATTATCAGGTTGCATGCGAAAAGAGAAAGAAGCTGTACCCTTTTATATTGACCGGTGTCTATGATACTATAATTGAGAACTTAGTTTACACTTAAAACTCTTTATGCTATCACTGTGCATGTCTCCTTATTCTCTCTACCACGAGACTTTGAAGGAGTTCGAAGAAAGAGAATTGAGCATCTTGTCCAAGTTGCACATTATAGAGAACTCCTTTCGGATTGGTCGAAGGCCTACAAGGCCGTATACAATATGACGAAGCTCATCCTTTCAACCTCGTCGGTGAACACCCGAAAGTGGTCAATTGCGATTGCTGATGTGCAATAGCAATATCATGAATGGCGGACCCTCAATAATACGCCGTCCTACCTCAGAGAGGTCGAACGTGGAGCTTATAAATGCTCTTCGTACAAATTTCCTTGCTTCTAAACATGCATTTGCCCCCATCACCAATGGAGTTCATGAAAGCGCCTCTCATGACGGACCCTCAAGCCAAAAGCCACAAGATATCCCATATTCCATGTGGACCACTCGAGATGGTGATTCTCTGTTCATTCCATCAATTGACTTCTCGGATTCTGGATTGGCAGAAGAGAGGTCACAATATGACATTACCGTGAAGCTTTTTTTCCTGCCACACACCTTGGCCTCGAAACGTTGCACACATACACGAGAAGCGATAGATCTGGTACTAAAAGTATTGAAGATGCCTTCAATAGACCTTCTCATCGTCTCATTCCCTGGGGTCTCATTTGACGCTGACGACGAGGAAGAGGAAGATGAAGAGCCCAATTGGACTCAACAAAGCAGCGAAGAAGATCTCAATGCAATGATCGATACGTGGAGAGCTGTGGAACACCTGCACGAGGAGGGAACGGCGCTGCAGGTAGGAGTCTCAGAATTTGGAAGTGAACGTTTGCAGAAATTCTTGCAGCGAACCAAGGTCCGGCCTTCAGTGGATCAGATCAACGTGCGGGATTGCTGCGTTGTGCCCAAATCTCTGATATTGTATGCCAAGCAAGAGAAGATTGAGCTATTAACGCACAATGACTGTACGAACGTGCTGCCCAGTGGTACTGTAAGAGAACTGCTCGGAGCAGGGGAGAATGGAGCAGCTGTATTGGCCGGTCTAGAAGGCCATGATGGTTTGAAGGGCGAGGTGGAACCACAATGGGTAGTGAAGTACACTGCAGTGGTCAGGGATCGAGGAGTGATTGAGAATAAGGGTTATTTTGCCATGGCCGAGATCAGCGATTGAGTCTCCGACAGGCATGCTAGTCTTGTATACCCATAATCAGCACGGCGCTTCGGAGCATATACTGTTATTGCAACGTTTGGCAATCAATCGAACTCAGACTTCTCATCCACTCTTGAAGTTGCACAAATCTTATCCAAGCATACTCCTCTTCCTCCCTCTCATCCTCACCTCCTCCAGTCTCTTGAGTACTACTTTAGCTCCTTTGTAGCTTTCCCCATAGACTTTCAGGACCTCTTGGAATCCCTCTTCGGCTTCCGGATGCGTACTTCCAAAAGCCCTTTCCAGCACATACAGATCAACCGCTTTATCTTCATCYTGCAAGCTCTGACCAGCGAGGCCAAAGTCAATCAGCACAACCTCTCCTCGCAGCATTTCTTCAACCGTCTCCATATGCTCTCCATGCGTAGTATCTCCATTTTGCTGCAGTATCTTCCCCGGCCGTAGCATCATATTACTAGTAGTCAAATCCCCATGCACAACACCAACTTCATGCATCCTCCCCACCGCTCGACCAATCTTTCCCATCAACCCTTCCACATTCTGTTCCCATCCTTCAACCATAACACCCTCTTTCCTTCTTTTAGCACCCTCCTGCAGCACCTCCCTAACCGTCTTCCCCTCTATCCACTCCATCATCATCCATCCGCCCCCACCACTCCCATCGCCTTCTGCATCAAGCGCAAGAATACCAGGTACGCTTACGCCTTCACGACGGCATTTTACTAGTGTTCGGGCTTCACTGAGTATTCGGTGCCGCGTTAGACGCTTATCAAGGGTAGGGTGCCGGTATGGTTTCGAGGGGCGGTATTTGAGCGCGCATGGGTGAGAGGGTAGGAGGAAATGAGTGTGGTAGAGGAGAGCTTCGGCGCCTTGGGCTAGAAGGACGGGGGGAGGTTTGGTGTGAGTGAAAGGTGGTGGAAGGGAAGCTAGGTTTGGATTTGGATCATTCATTGGTGAACTTGATAACAAATGGCGTGATATAAAAATCCGAAGGAAGATGCACCATACATAAATTGTGCGGCGTTTGAACGGAGTTAAGGATTTAGCTAAATACTCGTTGCATGATTCTAGATCTCTTCGAGTTCAACTCATTACCATCAGTCGATAAAACCAAGAGGAAAACCAATGAGACGATGGAGGAATGGATAGAAGAAAGGAGATTAGGCATAATCATATAATTCGCTTGCGTATACTCATCCCTATGCTCCAAATCATACCAACGCACCAACACACGATGGACAATGCCCAAACCAATCAGGCCTATTCCGGAATCCTAACCACCMCCCTCCCTTCAATTTCATACCTACCCAGCCTCTCCAGGACATCCTGCAACTCTTCAAACTCCCTGACCTCCACTCTGGCGCTCACCTTCCCCTCCCCGGCCATCCGCAACAACGCTTCCAAATGCTTCCCCGTCCCCACAGTACTCCCAACAAGT
The DNA here is from genome assembly GCA_000444155.1 of Cladonia macilenta KoLRI003786. Taxonomy (NCBI): domain Eukaryota; kingdom Fungi; phylum Ascomycota; class Lecanoromycetes; order Lecanorales; family Cladoniaceae; genus Cladonia; species Cladonia macilenta. Next base: position 620,953 of record KE598570.1, read on the forward strand.
CTCCAGCTATGCTGCAACATCTCAAACGGACTCGGCATAACCCCCTTATCCGGCACCAATCCCACACAAACCAGCGTCCCACAATTCCTCAAATAACCCCACGCCTGCTTATACGCCGCTGCTCCACCCAGACACACAACAGCATGAGCACCATATCCATTCGTCAGCTCCTTAACCTTCATCTCAACATCATCAGTCTTAAAATCTAAAAAAGCAGCCGCGCCCAACTGCAAACACAACTCCCGTTTCCTCTCCCCCGTATCCACCGCAATGACTTTATACCCCATCTCTCTCGCAATCTGCACCCCCAAATGACCCAACCCGCCTCCCGCACCCGGCAAAACCAACCACTCCCCCGCCTTCAGCCCCGCCCGCGAAATAGACCCATACATACTCAAACCCGCACACAACAACGGCGCCGCGCTCTCACTGCTCAATACCTCAGGAATAAGCGTCAAGCCTTCCACTGGATGAATCGTATACTGCTGAAACGTGCCCGGCACATCCCTTCCGGAATTATGCTGATGCGGACACCCAGTTTCATCTAGAGCGCAGATTTCGCAGACGTTGCAATACGTATGCAGCCATTTGACGCCTACGCGTTTAGAAAGAAGGTGCTCAGGGCTGCCGGGACCAAGTGCGACGACATGCCCGATTCCTTCATGCCCGCCGATGTGGGTCGTCATGGGGGTTTGGCCGAGGAGGTTGTGCACGTCGGAGTGGCAGACCCCGGTGCAGGTGAGTTTGATGAGCACTTCATTGGGGCCTGGGGACGGGACTGGAATATCATGTCGGATTTGGATGCGGGCGTTGGGGCCCGGGGCGGGGAGCCAGGCGGCGGTTTGGGTGGCTTTGGGGGGGTTCATTGTTCGAAGGTTGTATGGGAGGGTGAATGTTTCTGGCAGTGGGAAGGTATTTGAACGATATTCGCGACATCCTGAGGGGTTGAAGATATTGTGCATTGAAGTAGGGACGGGAAGGATGCCGGTATTTGACAGCGGCTCGCGAGAATAGCTGAACCTTGTTTAGGGCTGTGCTTAGAGCGTTGAAAGGTCACTCTTGCAATAAAGTCACCTAGTGAGGTGTAAAGCGGCCACTAGCTGAAAGGAATATTAGGATATCTATTGATCATAAGCATTATTCTTTATATCGTAAGCTCCATAGATGGTAGGCTCCTCGGTGGAGGGCACAGCACTCTGTGATCAGACCAGCCATAGCAAGAAGAAGCTGATAATCTTAGCTGTTTCTAGCCATTCCTGCTCTCACTCTAGCATCCATACTCAGACCCAGCCCGTTTTCAGTCGGACTGTCACCTTCGTCATTCCCTTTGGCGCTCTCCCTTTTAGCCCTAAGAAAAGCTAATTTCGCAAAACGACCTAGTTGAGCCCAGAAATGTCTTCCAGCGTCGTGGCCCATGATTCGTTCCAGCAGATCAACCGTCGAGGCTCGGACTTTTGGATTAGGATGGAACAGTCCAAGACTTATGTAGAATAGGCCAGCATTACTCTCCGGCGTCACGCATAACAACTGGCAAATCTCATCATATGTTTTTACACTTGCCGAAAGCGCGACATAGATCGCACCACTGTCTTCATGGCTAAGCTTCAAGAGGCGAAGACGGTCATGTTGATGGGCGAGATCAAGCGAGCGAATAGGCTTTCGCTCCCAAGCAGCGGCGAGGTCTTGGATGAATGCATAGTAGCTGCGAGTGTTACGCCAACCTTCGATGCGCCATACATTGGCACCTAGCTCGCGAGCTTTGGTCGCGTCGTCAGGCCAAACATAACCGTGGCCATGAACTCCGTGTGAGCCAGCATCAGCTTCCGCGGCCCCAATATAGAGTGCTGAGGCTCCATACACGGACTCTTCGAAGGCAGCTGCAACACGAGTGAATTTTATTATATAGTCTCGCCATTTAGAGCGTATAGCAGACTCTCCGTGGCGAGATGCAATGCTCAAATTGATAGATTCCATGAAAGCTGCATCTCCTGCGGCGTCTCCATTTGCGGCTAGCGAAGTGGCGTTCCCACCAATACCGTTGATGTTGGGCGCATAGCCAGGATTTTGCTGTTGGAAGTAGAGCATACCGTCGGTTATCATGGGCTGTTCAATRCGGCTGCTAATTTTCATTCGACCGGTGGGAACGTCGCATAAGAGGTCCCACCATTCCTGATGATTAGCGAAGGTCGGGTTCGTTACGCCAGCGATGAAGCCAGGAACGTTCAGTAGGTCGTCAATTTTGGTGAGGTCGGTATAGGGAAATGCGTGTCTGGTAAAGCCTCGCAAGACGCTACCAGAAGCCAAAGCGCAGGCAGCGAGGACAGCTTCGGCTACTTCACCTGAAGGCCTATTGTGGCCAAGAAATATGACTCGCTTCTGAGTGAGCAATGCATTAATAAGAACGATCACAGGATGAGTATAAGCGCCGCTGGTCGTAAGATGAGGGTGTAATGCAAAAGGCTGAGGTGAAGCAGCATGGGGTGCCGAAAATGTTTGGATTAGCTTGATGAACGAGAAGTCCCCAATAGTTTCTGGACAAATGCCAGTAGGTACCTTGATGGGTACAGGAATTTGGTTGTAAATCACTTTGGATTCGAATTCGTGGGTATCTCGAGGGACACTGTACCGTGGCCGGTGTCCTACAATGTCTGCAGAACCCTTGGAAGGCGAATTAGGGGATGATACCGTATTGTTATTGGCTTCTTCTGCCATTCGCTGCTGGATCATTTCGTCGAATTTCTCCACGAATAGATCCTTGGCGTCGCTCGCGAGCAAGATATGGCGTTCAAGCATGGTTAATTTCGGCATTAATGATAAGTCCATAGAGTTGACGGCTTCGTATAACGATTCTAGCGTCTCAGGATACGGCGACTTAAAGTACTCTTCAAGTGCTAACAGTAAAAGTGGCTTTCCCCTTATTAGCCGTTTCCAAGTATTGTGGGAGTCGAGAACTGAAAAATTACCTTATAGATGTGTAAAAATGGATGTCTCGTACAGACTGCCATGGCTTTAACCACAGCACCCCTGTAAAATTCACGTTGTCAAGAGAAGGTTCATAGAATCGGTGAGTTGAAGATAGGTACCTTTTTACTGAAGCGTCATGCTTCGTGTTCACTAGGTTCAGTACATATATTAAAGGTGGACCTTCCCCTCCTTCATCATCTTCATGATCGGTCCCTTCTTTCTCCAACTTTGGCCCGTCTAATTCGTCTTCTTCACTCGTACTTCCGTTAGTTAAACCAGTACCACCGTCTCCCTGGGCGTCAATTTTAGAATTCGTCCCATCCGCTTCTGTCATATCCTCCTCTTCACTCGTATCTTTATGTAAAAAGAATATCGTCCAATCTTCCTTTCTGTTGTGTACCTGATCAGGCAACATAAGCTCAGCAAGCATGTTTTCATCACCACTGATCGCGCCCGGGTATTGATGTTCCATGATTGGTCCCCTATCAACATGGAAGGACGCAACGAGAATGTATTCAACATGTCTCTCCGTCGAATTTGCAGGGTACTGTGACTTCAGCCTTCTCGTAGGTTTAGAGATCCCAATTTGCTGGCGAGTTTGCCTCGTCGAAGAAGAAGATGGCGTTGAGGGAGTGCGCGAGCTGCTGCTGACAGATCCTCGCCGTGGAAGAGGAGGAATGTTACTGTTTGGGGTTCCATTGCTTCGCATAGGTGGGGTTGAGGCTGTACGAGTTGATGGGAAAGAAGATAGCGAAGTTTGCCTGTTCAAGGGGGCGTTTGTGTTGCCTGTACTGGTCGAAGGCCGATATGAAAGAACTGAGGTCATACTGGCTCGAACGAAATATGTATAGGGCGTTTAAAGGTTTGTATTTTGGCAATGAAGGGATTAGAAAGGCATTGCATGTACTCATTAGCTAGGCGCCGGTCAGCAATGGCGACTTGATTGTACGACGGGAAGGAGCGAGAATCTTGTGTCACCCACCGACTCGAATCACAACCGTTATCATCGTTTCGTAGGACTCGTTACGCATAGAATAAGGAGACAAGAACAGGAGCGTTGTTGAAAATTGTGTGCCACATGCTGCCCTCCACAACTCGTCTCCCTCCGGACGGGATCTGGAACAGGGGTCCGTTAGGTAAACAGGGGTCGCTTGGGGTGGTAAACTTGCCGAACAGCTAAGCCTATCCGGGTTTGATAAGATACGGGAAGCGTGGCTCACGTGGCATTGGTGGCATGGCTTTAGGAGTACCTTGGTACTTCGTATGACTTTCATTCCAGTCTCTTACTCACCACTGCTGGAAACCATCGGCCAATCGACCAGCAAGTCATTGTTTTAGGTATTCCTAACATTCCATGGCCACGATCTCGATGCATCTCTCTGAGGGTAATCTTCTTCCATCGCTCTCCTATAATTCACCAATATTCCATCGAATCACAGCGGACCTTCAATGTCTGGCCATGTAATCAACGGCCGGACTATACGGAGTATCCGGAAGATAAACGTAGCGATTTGGGTACACGTTTTTCACTAAATCGATTTTATGAAGAAACTCAGCCACGTCAAACAACTGGATCAGGCCGATGTTGTCCACCCTTTTAGCTTCACCAGTATTCTGTTACGTAAAATTTGTGAGAGCCTACTACTTGAAGCTCTACTGACGAGCTGTGTGCTTCCACACGACAAATGGCGAGAGCAATTCGGACGATCTTAAGTTACCATATGTATTCAGATCATTTGTCACATCGCCAATGCTATTCTATCCTTTTGTTACGAACATGACAATCACCTTGTTGGCTCAATATTATACCATCTATACAAGATAGATAGCAGGGAATGACCGTAAGCAGACGATGTATAGAGGTTTTGCATACAGCAAGTTGAAGGAGATCAGTTGGCAGGGTACGATAAGATTGCACTAGCTAAAGGCAGACATTTGTAGCTCGCCTAAGGTTATTGAAGAATCAGCTCCGTAGATGTCCGCGGATTATGCTCGTGCTGCCTTGTACCCAGTAAATTGCTTGCAAAGAGTAAGGTAGGTATGTATGCCTGGGGTTTAGGATTTTGCTTCTCGACGGAATCGTTCCGTGGAGGTTTAGGTCTTGGCACATTTATCACATAGGCTAGGTATCCTTCCTTCATCCTAGGCGAGCCTCACGGACTAAAGAGCACAGGCATTACGCCAAAAGTTCTTGATCCAACTGTAACATCATTGCTAGCTTCTTCCACTATCATTGTCGTCATCAAAATCAACCACAACATGCTCTCCGCTGTTCGTCTCCCAACTCCACCTCCGCCAGATGCCTACCCAGTCGCTCAGTACAACTCTCGCAAGCGTTCTCCGCCTTCACGCTCTCCTTCTCCTGTGCGTCATCGCTCACCACCTCGGTCTCGCCTGAATGGCGAGTCGGTGCTCAAGGAAGTCCGAAATGTCGATGAACGCGAGCGCCAACTCACTGAGCGCTTTCGACGCCGCGACACAGATACAAAGGGTAAAAAGCCTTTGACAGAAGAGGAGAGAGCTGCTGCCGCCAAGAAAGAATATGATAGCCTTCTCAATGCTCGCTCTGGGGGTGTTTACGTACCGCCCGCTCGGCTACGAGCGCTTCAAGCATCCATCACGGACAAAACCTCGGAACAATATCAGCGCATGGCTTGGGAGGCACTGAAAAAGTCGATAAACGGTCTGGTCAATAAGGTCAACGTTGCAAACATCAAGAATATTGTCCCTGAATTATTCTCAGAAAACCTCATCCGTGGGCGAGGGTTATTCTGCCGGTCTATCATGCGTTCTCAGGCACAGGCTATACCTTTCACTCCCGTGTACGCTGCAATGGCAGCAATTGTCAATACGAAACTACCTCAGGTCGGGGAATTGCTCGTACATCGACTTGTTGTGCAATTCAAAAAGGCGTTTAAACGGAACGACAAAGCTGTCTGCTTATCCTCTACAACTTTCCTCGCGCATGCGGCGAACTTTCAGATTGTTCATGAGATTGTGGTGGCACAGATCCTCCTACTTTTGCTCCATCGCCCAACAGACGACTCGGTAGAGATTGCAGTCAACCTGACTAGGGAGTGCGGTCAACACCTGGAAGAGATGAACCCTGCCATTGCCAACGCCATATTTGATCAGTTCAGGCATATATTAAATGACTCAGATATCGAGACCCGCACGCAATACATGATCGAAGTCCTCTTTCAGGTTCGGAAGGACAAATTCAAGGATAATCCAGCTATCAAGGAGGAACTAGATTTGGTAGAAGAAGAGGACATGATAACACATCGTACGGGGCTGGATGATGAAATCGATACCCAAAACGGCTTGAATGTTTTCAAATTTGATCCACAATATGAAGAAAATGAAGCAAAATACAGACAACTAAAGGCAGAAATCCTAGGAGAAGCGGGAGGCAGTGACGAGGAGTACGAGAGTGGTTCGGAATCTGATGACGAGGAGGCAAAGGAAGAGAAGGCATTGGAGATTAAAGATGCCACCAACACAGATCTTGTGAACTTGCGAAGGACTATCTATCTAACCATCATGTCCTCCAGTCAGGCTGAAGAGGCCTGTCACAAGCTCATGAAGCTCAACTTGCCCGCTGGCCAGGAGGGAGAATTGATATCCATGATTGTTGAATGCTGTTCTCAAGAAAAGACTTTCTCGAAATTCTATGGGCTTATTGGAGAACGCTTTGCAAAGATCAACCGCCTGTGGGCGACGCTTCTGGAGGAAAGTTTTATCTCCTCGTACGAAACCATACACCGACGAGAAACGAACCAACTACGTAATGTTGCCAAGTTTTATGGTCACCTTCTGGCGTGCGACGCGCTTTCGTGGAATACGTTGTCGATAGTTCATTTGAACGAAGAGGAAACAACTTCTAGCAGCAGAATATTTGTCAAGATATTGATACAAGAATTGGGCGAGGCACTTGGAATGGCCACACTACAAGCCCGCTTGAAGGATCCTAACCTGCGCCCTTATCTCGACGGCATATTCCCAACAGATAACCCACGGAACACACGCTTCTCTATCAACTACTTCACCAGCATCGGAATGGGAGGATTAACCGAGGAAATGAGAGAACATCTGAAGAATGCTCCGAAGCCTGCGGCCATAATGCCACCGCCAGAGCCAGCATCGGATTCAGAGTCCGTCTCTAGCTACTCCTCATACTCGTCATATACAGGTTCATCAAGATCTTACTCAAGATCACGTTCGCCTTCAAGGACGCGCGCAACGCCACGTCGCCGATATTCTTCAAGCAGATCTCGAACACCTCGTCGCCGGGATGCTGGCAGGGGCCGAGAGCGCGACACGCCTCCAAGGCGTACTGATCGTCGAGCGAGGTCCTACACACCTTTGCAGGCCTCTCGCTCGCCGTCGCCACGCAGAATCCGACGAAGAAGAAGCCCGTCCTATTCTTCTCGCAGTCCTACTCCACCTAGAGGAGGTGTTCGTCGGAGAAGTTAGCTTAAAATTGAAAAGAGAGGGAGAGGAGGTAGGGGACAGCATAGATTCATACCTTCGTAGTGCATATGCTAGTGGTCAGGGGTAACTTGCAAGAATCAGGTGTTAGAAAGCGACAGCGGGCATGGGTTTGTCAATGTGCTTGCTTTGTGCTCTCCAAGAATGCAGATACCCACAAAATTAGAAGAGGGCCAATTATCCGTCACGATTCGTGAAGTTTGCTGAGTTCCCTGGACGGCATTGTGGAACTGGATCTTCAGTAGCCCCTTTTTTCCATGCGCAATTGCGTATTCCACCCCACACTTTGCCCAGACCGGCGGGGGCGATGCAAGGCTCAACCCCTCAAGAGGCCAAACCCCAGCATTCCTTGACCATCCTACGTACATATACAGCTGTTCTCACACAATAAGCAGTGTGACTCACAAAATTGTGTGTTAGTACAGCTTCTGGCCGGGAGTTGAGCCCTTGTTGCATTGCGCTGCATCTGCACAGAGCTCGAGTCTCCTTTACGATCTGCATAGCGAGACAAGTCACGCAATCTCCTTTTACAACTGCCAAAGCAAAGAAGGTATTAGATTGCACAAGATCTGCTTGTCAGCTGTTAGAGCGCAAGGGTACATCACGCTGGGCGCGGTCACTCGCACGTTTCAGGCCCCAGCTTCCGTCAGCTGTTGTACCTGCAGATTCCACCCAAACTCCTCTAAGGACGTTTAGCCACCGCGCGCAGTCCAATATAGTCCATGAGCGAAACTCTTCGATACTACGTATCCAGAAATAAACCCTTCCAAGTTGAATGCCCCTGTCCTCAGACCAGCCGTCCAACGACCAGCGCCCACCTTTCGATATTAGCCCGTTTTACCAAGAAGAAGCCACCAGAAGGCGCTCTCCTGTTCGGAAAGGCCAGGGAAAGAACAAGAAGCGATATGACGCCGGAGGAGAGAATGTGGAGAAGGAGAGGTCATCGAGGGGCTTGCCCCAGGAGATGTAAGTCAACATAAATGAGAATAATTGTTGGGAGCAAACATGCACTGTAGAGACACTGTCATACTGATTTACGCGTAATAAAGGACTTCTCCGTCTGCAATCCTGTCGCAACTCCAAGCCCAACCCTCTCAGCCTTCAGCATCCTCGAACGGCATCTCACGCCCAGTCCCAGAAGCCTGGCATCCTACGCCACCTCCACAACACCCTGAATTCCCGACACATTCTACTACAGAATGGGCGCTGAATATTCCATTTAGCCAAAGCCCACCCAGGGGTCAAAGTAATGGAGCTAGCCTAGCCGGTTCACCTCAACAGCACCGAACACCTCTAGACGAGCTTCGCGGTGGATTCGTACCTGCCTCTCCTCCAACATCCCCGCGGGCTGCGTACCGTCAGCCTGTTCATCGTAACGGCGAATATCAAAGCTTTGGGGACTATTTAGGCTCGTCCCCTGGAAGCAGAAGGCCAGGCCCGATGCCCTCTCAACTGCCATACTTACCTCGACCTCCGCACCACCAACAACCTCATTATTATGGAGCGCCAGAGATTGATTTTGGTTCCCATCATCTAAATACAAAAGATACAGTGCCAGATAAAGGGGTTTGCTGTGTTTTTGATAGTCTTCCTTTTCCAGGACAAGACGATTGGAAGAATTCCGAGAACATCATGCTAGTTGGCTTTGAACATGGATTGAACATCTACCATATCCAAGAAAAGGGACTCAATCTTGTCGGACGGTTGGCGGGACTTCGTGGACCCGTTGTCGGCGCAAAAGTGCTCTCATTCGAACCAAAGCTTGACCGACAGACAGCCCAGCTACTCCTTGCAGTGATCGTTCACGGTCCAGTAGTCCCAGAAAGCAATCCTTCACAGCATGAGACCGGCCAAACAGAGGATAACAATTTCGATCCGACACAGTCGGAGCTACAGGCCATGCACGCCGCCGCCGCGACCCACTACCAGACTACCGTAGATGTTTATTCACTGCCAGACGGGACGCATATTGCAAACCTATTCAATAGTCCAAAGGTAGATGCTGGTGGTGCTGGATATGATGGATACTATTCGCCGCCTCTTCCCGTAGGAGATCTCACGCTTCAAATCAATGGAAGATTCATTGTTGTAAGCTCAGGCAGCAGTGGAGAAATATTTATGTATGAGTGCATTTACAGTGCAAGTGGGTTGGCCCCTAGCTTCAGAGGTATAGGCAAGGTATGGACACGCACATCGTCGAGACATGTCCGCAGCATGTCTGTCTCTTCAAATGAATCTGGACTCGGAGGATCGCCCGACGTGTCAAATGCAGCTACCCGGCAGCCAAAGACAGCGCTCTTTTCCCTAAGTCACCGATGGCTTGCTATTGTGCCACCTCCAGCTTCGTCCCAGACTACTCTACATGGCCAGGTAGGACATGACTACTCGGCTCAAAAGATACCTGGACTTACATCACATACGTCTCCAACCGAACCTCAAGTGACCTGCGATCTGGAGACACCCGAAAAGGGGAGCGTATTCAACAAAGTAGCTAGAGATGTTGCACAGGGTGCCTTGAAAGGTGCCCAGTGGGTTGCCGCCGAAGGCATGCAGGCTTGGACGAACTACTGGTCCAGACCGTCCGAACCACACCGTCAGCCTGTGGCTCGGTCGCCTCCCAACCATACTGGCTTGGGCCCTCCACCAACGCAGCAATACTTCCCTCCCACCCATGCCCAAGACAACCTTGTTGACCGGGCGAAGAATCAACCAACTCTTATCTCTATCCTTGATTTAGAAAAACTGTCTCAAAACCAGCATTCAAAACCAGCCTTGGCACTGCAACCGTTAGCTACTTTCTCCTTGCCACTTGGGTGTAGCCTCGTTTCATTTTCGCCGGATGGTCTGCACCTTTTAACTGCAAGTGCTAAGGGTGACGACCAGCATGTTTGGAGTCTAATGCGGATGATACATGGTGAAGCCGGACAATCAGGAGATCCTGATGCTTCGCCAAGAGGGCCGAGTGTCCGTCAGGTCGCACACTTCAGCCGGATGACAGAGGCTAGGATCATTGATGTTGTTTGGACTGAGCCCAGAGGTGAGCGAATTGCCATCGTCACGGAGAGAGGCACTGTCCACGTGAACGATATTCCTTCTTCGGCCTTCCAATGGCCACCGCTTCGCCGTACGCAACGTAAAATCAATTCTTCCGGCGATAGAGGTCGAAATGAGAACAAGGACGATGAAGCCGTACGGCCCAGGTCTACTGACAGCGCGTTCAATTCTGCGCTTGGGATGTTCACTGGGAAGACGCCGCCTTTCCTCAATTCGTTCCGTGGCCGAAGTCCCAGTTCCAGCGGTGGGTTTTCTGGATTTGGTACTCTAGCTATGACGGCTGGCGTAGGGGCCAAGGGTGGCAAGGCAGTGGCCGCTGGCATCAACAGATCCGTTAGTGCAGCAGCTTCTGGCACCATGAATACTCTCCGCCATCTTGGTGAGAACCGTATATCTTTACCCACTGCATCAGGGACTGTCGCCCCAGGCTGCACCCAATGGCTGAGCGGACAAGCCCAGAGCCGGATCGCTGTCTCAGGAAAGGGAATCATAAGAATCTACAGTATTCGCGAAGCCAGCAGTCCTCACGCTGGACAAGGACGTCCTTCTATTATCGGGAGTAAACCAACAGAGTTCAGCATCCCTAAGGACTCCATGCCTGCGCAACAGGCTACTGGCAACCCAAACCTTGCTACTCAAGGGGTAGATGAATCTACGACATCTTCCGGCTCGTTCTGGCTTCTTAGTCCACCGAGCCTACCAACGCAAAAGGTCAGCTCAGATACCTACCCATTATCCTACGCCGAAATCGACACCAGCGCTGCTTACTGGCCGTTTCACACGGATCGACGGGTTAATTTATATGCCTACGATGAAAATGCACGGTCCAGCGACCCTTACGATCAACACGACCCAATGCCATGGGTGTTTGGTGAGCCAATTCCGGCTACTAAGCTCAAGATTGGCTCTGCCGGAGACGACGGGGATGGTTCAGAAGTAGACCAAGCTACTCCAGTCCAGATAGAAAATGTGATTAACATAGAGGAGGGTGACGAGGAGAACGGTCAGAGAATTGTAATATCTACGCGTCGCAAGCGGAACCAGAAAGGTAAAGGAGCTGCCACGGGCGAAGAGGACGAGATATTTGAGGATGACTGCGAGGTTGTGGATTTTGCAGAGGAACGAGTGTAAATACGGGCTGCATTCGTTCTCGGCGTTATTGGCGCTCACGGCGACATTCGGGTATCACTAGAAGGCCCAGGGACTTAGATGCATCAAGAAGGCACCCTGGCGTATTCATATGCTGCATTCATATATGATGGGGTCATAACAATACCCAAGCGTTACAGAGAGCAATGGCTCAGGATAGATAGTTTATGTAATCAATGTATCGATTTTGCCACGACATATCGCTATTGAGACAGCTTTACATATGCTGCATTCGTCTCTCCGAGCACGTGTCACTCGAGCAGCGCACGCATGTACCTGGACAAACGGGATTGCGGAGAGTTCTCTTCAACAACCATAATATGCGTCCGTCAACGCACAACTTCCGCACCCCAGAGAGGAATGTGGATCCGATCATGACTTCTCCGCAACTCAACAGGCTTCTTGCTTCGTCAATCAGGCCAAGTGAGGCTCTCTCTTACCGTCTTGCCAGTCCTCCAATATCCACATGTGGAGAAACATATGCTGTCAGGCTCTCCATTTCTTATTTTATCTCATGCATCAACAGGTGAAACGTCGCCTCTAAATTCTTCCGCACACCACGAGCGCAGAACGATACCCAGTGAAACAAATCGAACATATCGCACATGCTTGAAGAGTACGATAGATCATTGACTTGTGCGGGTACACGATACGTGACGCATGTATGCAAGGTACCCTGCGTACTTACACGGATGTTTCCATGGATCATAAGGCCACCAGTTTTTGCCGCAGTGACTGATCGCAGTATGAGTAAGACCTTAGAACTAAGCAGCATTACGTGGCTGCAGATTCTTAACTTCCGAGTGGCCTGACCAGATTTGTGCTGTCTCACGAATAGCAAGGAGGCCACCAAACATTAAAAATTGGAGCTGGGCCGTGCGCCATGTTGCAAGGCTCTTTCGTGCGCACCATGTCGAGTTCTAGCTCTTCCGACTAGTTATATGTATGTAAGGAATTAGGTAACGACAACGAATATGCGAGTGTGACACTCGAGTACTCAATGCGCGCATGGCAATATAACCATACATAGATACATTGCTACATAGGCTGCCTACAGAAGGTAATAGCACCCGACGAGTGTCACTTCTACGCGATATTGGGGGGGGGCCAAGCATGTTTCCCCGAGACAGGTCAGGGTTCGGTAAGGTCCTCGGGTGCTTAGTGGTGAACAGTGCATGGCAGTAAGGGGCTCTGCCGTTGAACTACTTCAGTAGAACCGATCAACAATGGGAGATCAACAGGGCCAAACCTGCAGATAATGCAACGGCCCAACATCGCACGCCACGGTGGGGCTTGCAGTCTACTATAGTAGAATATCCGGTTGTTGTAGCCAGCTCGAACTACGCCGCCCAACCTTCACGCCTTAGAGGACGGCTCTTCCTTATCAATCATGTACACCATACCGCTCTAACACATCCGTGCCTCCTGACGATTACGAATAGAGAAAGGCAACTTGATATTTTCCTTTGTTGGCTTACCATGAACACTAGAGTTGTACTACCCCTGTGGCTCAGTCCCTGGTAGCCTCTGATTACGAGAAGAACGGGATAATCATGGAGGTTACGAGTGCTCAGTGCAGCCAGCCGGTTGGGGTCCGGGGGTCTGAACGTCTGCTCTCCTTTCCTCTGCCATCTCTCGGGCGCCAGACTTGGGCCAAAGGTGTACTAAGGCAAGCCASGCAATGCAGACTAATAAGTCGTCGGCTACTTTTCGTGGGGCAAAGGCAGGGCAAATTTGTCCAAGACCCCCTTAAGACGTCTTCCACTAAAGTGTATGGTGTACTACTAATCACGCCAAACTTGATTGGAACCATCTTAGAGAGCACATTAAGAGTCTATTAAAGCCCAACTTGTGGCTGCTACTAAGCAAGCTAAGTCAAACATCCGATGCTCGAACGCAAGCCATCATGCTTCCTAGCACGCATTAGCCGTGCAAGCGCGCTCAGCTCAGCCATTGCCCATACTACTTTCATCCTAGATACTAACGCATGCAGAGACGTGCTGAAGAGTGAACATGGGACCCCAGGAGGAGACCTGTTGTGGTAACATAATAATAAAACTGCTTGCTCCTGCCACATTATGTTCATTCATATCCCTATCGACAACTGTGTACATGAGATAGGAGAGTGCTCAGTTCTTTCTCAATCTAACTAAAGTCACTCACTATCCGTTTGATTGCAATTAGCCACTGCCGACCTGCAGATACACATCGGCATCCGAAGAAGAAGTGTGCAACGAAATACACCAACATTTAGTATTTTGTTGGATCAAGCAACAGCCTATCCTACAGCACCGTCATTGAACAGCCAGTCTTTTCAGCTCTCGCCCGTCATTTCTTTAAGACTGCTTCCTGGCAGCAACAGAGTGGCAATGATTGAGCCCCGGCACATACAAAACCCACAATGAAGAGCACACAGGTTCCAATTGACTTATGGAGAACAGAGACATTCACCACAGAAACACTGGGGAGAGGCAACCTCCTCTGGTGCAATCAACAAGGCAGTCATGAATACAAGACCTCCTCACACACAAAGCCTCGGCCTGGTCGACGACGGCACTCAGACTACCCACTATCAATCAGTCCAGCCTTGACTTTTCTCTTCACTTTGCTCATTCTCTCGTTGCTCTGTGTCCCTACAGAGGCAGCTAGCCGGCAAAGACCTGGGACCTGGCAAGTCAGAGGAAAGGTTATCGAAAGGATCGAAGATCTGTCATTCGACCTCGAGGCGAAACCTGAACTAAGATTACACCGCCGACAAACAGGCAGCACGAAACCTGAAGCCAGCACAATTCCAGCACCAACATCCAACAACGGTGCCTCTAATACCGATGTCACACCCACCTCAAGCGTTCCAACAACCTCAATCCTCAGTGCTGCTCCATCTAATACCAACTCTCCTCTTCCGAAACCCTTCGACGGCGGCATAGGCACCAACTTCACACAACCTAGTTGTCCCACTTTCCTTAACGCAATGATAAGTAACGAAACATTCACGTCCTGCCTACCATTCAGTCTTCTACTTCAGGTAATCACCCACCCTCTTTCCCACCCACCACCAATCCTACACCTGTTAACCCCTCTTTCTACAGAATTCCGTCTCTTTCTTCTCAGCAACCAAAACCCTCCATTCCATGACCACCGTCCTCAACGCCTCCTGCTCCGTCATATTTCCCCTCTGCTCCTCCCTCATGTCCACGTACGCCACCCAACTCCGCTCCTCCTCCGCCTGTGACCAAGACTACGAACGTGAAAATCCCCTCATTCGTCAAGCTTACGCTGGCCTCCTCTCTTACGACATCCTCTACCACGCCTCCTGTCTCAAAAACACACCCAATAACTCCCCTGATGCACCTGGCCAGGATAACAGCAATTATTGTTTCGCGAATGCAATTACGAACGTGACGAATCCGACGGACAGTTATGTGTATTATTTGCCTTTGGGAATAAGCTTGCCGGCAGGAAGTCTGCCGACATGTGATGGGTGTTTGAAGGACACGATGGCGTTGTTTGCGCAGGATGCGGAGAATAAGAGTCAGCCATTGAGTCTGGATTATGTGGCGGCGGCACAGTTGATCAATCAGGATTGTGGACCGGAATATGTGAATGCCACGATTCCTACGGCTTCCGGGGGGTCAACTTCTGGAGCTACCACGGCGATTGCGAGACCGGGACCTCTATTCCTTGGAACAATGGTACTCGCGGTGTGGGCCTTGGTTTGATCATGAGGGGGCCTTTTTCGGGGATATTCGTCTGAAAGCCCGTTGAAAGTACTTCCAGGGAGCTTCTTTTGTACATTCTTTCTAAGGAAACTTCTTATATACTGCCATCTTTCTTGGGAGGACTTTTTGCTTCAGGATACCATGTTCGACTACCATCACCAACAATTCAATTCTCGGATTCAATACTTGGATTTAATACTTGTACAGCAGGCGTCAAGCCTTTAGCGTTGGCGCCGGAGGTTTGAAAGGATACGAAATTGGACATTCATTTTTTTGGCAAACTTTTATCGATTCTCAAGCTTGGGTGTTATAACTAGGGGGAAAGGACGGGATTGAATCAATGGGCCATCATAGGGAGCAAGGGAAGAAGGCTTCTAATTATAATATATAGGGCAATATGATTGGACCATTCTGTAAATAGGACTCAAATGCCGTCTGAACAGTCCTACTGGAATAATTCCCCAAGGCAACCACAATCATCACATCATACAACCCTCGAGGCATCTTCTCCCATCACGCCGCCTCTCACACCATAATATCGTAAGAGAAAAGAAACCAAACTACCTCATGCCATCCTTCCCCCCCAAAATCCTTCCCATCTCCAGTACGCAACCATACTGCCCCCTTCTCAAGCATACAAAAACGCTACAAACGCCCATGCCTCATCACTCATCTCTCATCCCCCCATCCCAGGCCCTCGCTCACAGATTCCCCTTCCTCTGACAAACCCTCTTACTCCCACACCCGAGCTCCAAGACACACAATACAAAATTTTTCTTAAGGTGTAAACAAGCAGGTGGGAGATAGATAGCCTTATACCAGACTTAAGACGAAAGGCGAAGGCGAAACGTGAAAGACAAAAGACTTGATCTAGACTCCAGACCCTAGCCTTACTTCATATGAAAGGTGAAAGGTAAAAAGGCGAAGCCTCTAGGTCTTAAATAAAAATTTTGAAAAGTGAAAGATGAAAGATGAAAAGGCCAAAAGGCGAAAGGCGAAGGTGAAGGCGAAAAGGCGAAAGGTGATGTTTTTAGGATATCTAGATACCACTCAGACTCCTAAGAGGAAAATAATAAGCTATAACAATTCCTTCTCTTTCTCGCTAAAATAAGGATACGCTCTTCTCTTGTAAATCTAATAAAGGGGTAGAAAGGCGAAAAGGCGAAAAGTGAAAAGCGAAGGCGAAAGACGAAAGACGAAAGACGAAAGATGAAAAGGCGTAAAGGCGAAGGCGAAGATAAAAGGCGAAGGTGAAAGATAAACGATGAAAGACAAAAGATAAAAAGAGATATTCAGATAACAAGCTACAAGYACGTAGGATTTTACTATACATATAATTTATTTTCTACCCCTTATGGACTATATATGTATAATATATACCTCATCGCTATGGAAGGCGAAAGGCGAAAAGGCGAAAATGCGAAAGGCGAAAGGCGAAAGGCGAAAGGCGAAAGGCGAAAGGCGAAAGGCGAAAGGCGAAAGGCGAAAGGCGAAAGACGAAAGGCGAAAGGTAAAAGATTTAAGACTCTAGGCTCTAGACTTCAGACCTAAGATTAAGACCTATCATAGTTTTTAGATACTTTTTAGAGTGGTTACTTCTCTTTCTTACTACCCAGTCACAAGGATATACTCTTCTCTTATGAATTCAATCGAGGGGTAGAAAGGCGAAGGGCGAAAAGGCGAAAAGGCGAAAAGACGAAAAGACGAAAGACGAAAGACGAAAAGACGAAAAGGCGAAAAGGCGAAGGCGAAGGGGAAAGGCGAAAAGGCGGAAAAGGTGTAGAAGGTGAAAGCCTATTATAGTCTTTAAATAGTCTTTAGAGCAATCCCTTCTCTTCCTTGCTAGCTATAAGGATACTCTCTTCTTTTCTATATTTGATATATGGGTAGATAGGCGAAAAGGCGAAAAGGCGAAGGTGATAGACTAGGTGTTTTAGGATGTCTAGACACTACTTAAGCTCTTAATAGGGAAATAATGAGCTATAACAATCCTTTTCTTTCTTATCAGCTATCGGAATATGCTCTTCTCTTACAAATTCAACTAAGGGGTAAAAACGCGGAAAGGCGAAATGGCGAAATGGCGAAAGGCGAAGGCGAAGACAAAAGGCGAAAGGCGAAAGGCGAAAGATGAAAAGGAATTGACAGGTATATAGGATTCTGTTATGCATATAATTCATTTTCTACCCCCCATCGGACTATATATGCATGATCTATACCCCATCACCATGTTTGCCCTCTTCCACAGCATTCTCCCTCCTTGCAGAAAGCTTCAGTTGCAAATATATAGAAGTCTTCAAGCAACAGATATGCCACCCATTTCGCAAAACGCATCTCGTTTCCTCTCAGAGAAAGAACCCTAATAGAAGAGGGACAAGAGGCAWGATCACCAGACGAAAGCCCCAATTTATCCACAAACGCCAGATTGTGCAAACATGTACTCACATGGCAGCGTTCCAGCATTGCATCATGATTCAAACGCCTTACGCCATTTAAATCATAGGCCAGCCCAGCCTAGGTATCAATCAAAAAGCATTACGAGGGAACCTCATTCGGAGCAGAGGCTGTTGCTTCTGGTTTTTCACCTCCACTAAGGGTGGCCTTCTCCTTTTCCAAGGCCTCGATTTTCCCTTGTGCCTCACCCAGATCTTTCTGCAAACTTTTAATGTACTCAATGGCCATCTCCACAGTGCTAGCCTTGCTGTTGCTTTGCTGGGCTGCGGTGCCATTCATCATCATGTTTGCATTTGTTGCGCCGCTCGCGCCTCCTTGCCCGTTGACTTGAGGTGCCGAAGGAGGTAATAAGCTAGCGATTTCTTGTAGAGCTGTGTTGATGCGATTTCTCCGGCCCTGTTCAGCAATTTTGTGAGAGGTGCGCTTAGAGGTGAGGTTTGTTGAGAGTGTTTCAGGATATGAGACACCGGGAAGATGCGTCCCTTCGAGTATATTTTGGTAGTTGGATTTCGAGGCGAGGAGAAGAGCTGATGTTTCGGCGGACACGACTGCTATAATATCGTCAGCTATAAGTTTTTAAATTGGCCATTGGTTAACAACTTACCTCCTTCTGGTAATAAAGGCTTGATGCTTGGAGATATCTTTGGGCGCAATGCAGGGCTAACGTGCATGGAACCTTGACTGTTGCGCTTCTTAGAGTCGCGTCCTCTAAGCTTAGTGTCTCCACGTTTGCCACCGCTAGAGCCCGTAGGTGAGCCCATGGCATCGAGTTGAGGGCTTGGGAATGCGGAAGTAGCTGCAGTGATGGGTGCACTAGCAGGACCATATTTTGGTGTCTTTCTTGCTGACATGGTAGGCGTTGATTGTTCGGCGTGCGTATCCGTCGTGTTAATAGGCCTTAATACTGGCTTATTATTTGTGTTGGCTGGTTCTGGCAGAACAATATCCTCCATGATCTGCTCCATATTGGCTTCTGCAAGCGCCGTCTGCTCCTTTAGACTTGAAGTTTGACGGTGGACTCCATTGGCTTTTCCAGCCTGTTTGCGGATCTTCATCAATGATGCAGGAGTTGCAGGCTCACCAATCATATCCTGCATTGGTGCCTCTTGAGGCTCTTTCTGCTTAGGATTAAGATAAGGCGATCTGCTAGAAGAGCTTGATTTAGGCGTAGCGGGTGGTGGCATGAGGATCTCAGAGAGTGGTTCAGGCGAGACTGAGTCTGCGCCCGAACTGTCTTGACTATACGGAAGAGGTAGCTTCCCATCAGGATTCTGGGCTGTTTTGCTGGACGGTTTCGACTTTCGCGCTTCTTCAATGATGCCTGTTATTTCTTTTGGAGGAATCGTCGTACTTGAAGGCTTCGATTTCCGTTGTGGCTTCATCGCTGGAGACTGCCTGACAGCACGGGCAGGGTTTTTGGTTGAAGCCGAGGAGGTTTTCCTCTTCGATTTGCGCAGAGACACTGGTGTCGAAGCCGAGGCGTGTGCTGAGTAGTCAAGATTGGGATCAATGGGTGAAGTAGTGTCCGATGTGTCCGACCCTCGGACAGCTCCATAGACGGAGTATTGAGCGGCATTTTGCGTTTGCGCTCTGAGAGCAGGCGAGGTTAGAGGGCTAAGGGTTTCTGTAGTTGCAGCATAATCAGGGTACACGAATTGTGTGTCGAGTGGAGTGACTGCAGGAGAGACAAGTGGCGTAAAGATCATCTGTCAAGTCAATCAGTACCTGACCGGAACCGCCCATCAGTAAAGAGCGCATACCTGATCCTTTGGACGTCTGTATTGGTCATACATGTGTAGCTGCTGGTGATCGGCTGGKGTACGAAAATATTGAGTATGTGCTCCATGCAGCTCCATACTGTTGGGAGTAGGTGGGACAGCGTTGTGACCATGGTACCCTTGGTGCTGCATGTGTAGCTGCTGCTGCTGTTGCTGTTCGAAGATCTCTGACTGCATTAGATCTGGAAAAGAGTCCGACGAGCCATGAAAGCCGTTCATTGGTGTTTGATGATTCGGTTGTCCCATGTGATGCTGCATCTGCCCCTGCTCGAGTCCAAGCATCCCCGCCCCCTCCATCGAGGTGTCCATTGCTCCAGCACCATTGTGCAATTCTGCTTCCGTTTGAGGTAGTGGGTCGAAGGAAGAAAAGTTAAGTTCTCCAAAGTCAAGAAAGTTGGCGAATTCATCCTCTGGACCTGAGACCATTGGAGACCAACGCGGGGTAGTATGGTTCATATCGTGTTGCTTGCGTGAACAGCCATTCGTCAACCGTGGGAACTACAACCKCGAATGCGATCGAGATTATGCGAATTGAAGTTTTTCCTGGTATGTAATTTAGGCAGGTGAGAATCGGTGGTGGGTCGGTCTATGGTAGGGATCCGAGGTTGTGTTAGATCGTGCCGCGTGTGGCAGTCGAACTCACGCGGAGAGCGTTCGCAGTGTGGCTTTGAAGATGCGCTGTTTGGCAGGCAGAGTGATATGACGAGCAAGTAGTTATTGGGGTCTGGTTGGATCGTTTCGCCTCTCTAGGAGATGAGGTTGACTTGAGGGTGGAGAGGGAGCAGGGTACCTGAAATGGGGAAGTAAGTTGCACCTGGGAGGCAGCAAACCGGGCCAATGAGGGAACGAGTTCTCCGCGGTCGCCCGTCTACTGCACCTTCCCTCTCCGAAATAGGCGGCCACCGTCCCCATAAATACTAAGAACTACCTAAGAACTACTAGACTCCGGCCTTGCACCTGCCCTAGAGTACCCTTAAAGCACCCTAAAGCCTCTAGGGACTTCACAACGACTCCCGTCCCTCTGACCATTCAGCGATTTAGCCTTGGGGGGTTCCTAACGCAGGCTCTACACATCACAAACCACCTGCAGATTGTCATGTCAATCATGCGGCTTCCATACCTGAGTGGCGCCGAATCACCTTCGCTTCTCTTATTCCCATGCTTAAAACAAGTGCCGTAAGAGCCATTCCTTCCCGTGCTCCCAAGTACCCAAATAGAATCACCTGAACAGCCTGTTGGTCAGTCTGGAAAGGTCATCCAACCTTCTAGTTCGTTCTACTGGTCATCCTGTAGGTCTTCAGCAATAAAGTTGAGAAAGCCTGCCCATAAAATGATGCAACCTGATGTGGGGGCCACCCTCGGGGCTTATACTGTTGGACAGATGATACAAGTCCTTAGAGTGGGGGGCAATAATTAGCATCGTTACTCTAGTCAATTATCAATAATGTCAATTACTTCATGTTATTGTTACCGTCCGCGGTATTGCGAAATGATCCCCACCAAGGGTCTACTTAGTAGAAGGCGGGCTCTACCCTGGAAGCTCCAAGCTCCTTCATACTTCAACTAACCGCTCGCTGTACAGATGCTAGCATGTCTTGAGTATGGACATCGATCGAAACCCATGCTGAATAGGCCATTCCCCTCAAATAGATTGTACGTAAAGAGCTAAAATACAATTCCATCAATCATCATGCTATTTTTGAATGTATCCAATGAAACGTTGTTCCCCTCCCCAAAGTTCTAAGGAAGAGGTATGACAGATGAATAGCATAGTTACATCTGCCATAGGCGCAGATCTGCTGGACCCTTTCCCGGAAGCCAACCTAATTCCAACATGTATCTGGTAGCCATAATGTGGCACGGCAATTCATTTCGAGAATCGTCACCACGCATCGAAACGTCAAACAACTAGAGATATAATCTAAAGATATTTCGAAACTTCCAACAATCATCTCAGGGGCACTATTTAGCCCTTTCATAGTTAAGTAATCATGCACTGCCCGCTATCCAACGTGGTCGTACGTATGCTTTCACGCAGGGTTCAAATAGCATGTACCCCTGGTGACACCGGAGGAGTGTCCGGTCAGGACCTTGTGAAAGTGTCGCCTGGTCTCCAGCAGTCATGTCTTCCTATAGCGGTGGTATAACCATTAAGTATCTTACCTGAAGCGTCGTAGCGGCATTAAAGAAATGCTATCCTGATCTCTACTGGGGACTCCTCATTCCCAGCACGGCTGAAAAAAAAGGTGGGATTTAATGAAGCGTCGGCTGACTTACGCTTGACGACGAGCTATGAACAAAGACCGAACTCAATGACTTCGTGACACGGCTTGATAGAGAACCAATATATGCACTCGAGGTGTTTGAATAAGCACTACCGCTCTTGATCAGTAATGTAGACTGGGTCGAAACATCCTTGTTGCCGCTAATCTTGTCTGTGCTGCTATTCGGTTTTAATTGAGTGCTACTCGGCTTGGATTGAATGCTGCTCGGCTTGGAATGAATGCTGCTCGGATCGACTGAATACTGCTCGGCTTGATTAATTGCTGCTTGACTTGTCCTCGGTACCACCCATATTGGCTTGTGTACTGCTCATGTTATCATCGGTGCTACTCAATTAATTCCGGGTACTTTCTGTCTTGTCCTCGATGCCACCCGTTATGACCCGAGAGCTGCTTGTTGTCCTCGGTGCTGCATGACTATCCTTGTCAGTATTCGAGGTGCTGCTATTCTTGCCAGCCATTTTCGTATCAGGAAACACGCACATCTGGACAAAGCTGAAAACCTCACAGATCCCATCCCGATAGTCGGGAAATCACAGACACATAAATTCGGGACAAAGGATAGACTTGCCATAGCAACATTGAAGAACAGGATGCCAAGGAGTGTGAACTCGTCCTAGTCTTTAGAGGAAAAGACATACCACACAACAGAAGCGCCAGACTGTAAAAGTTGGCACAGCCTGGCCACCATCTCAAAAACACCAAGTGCATTATGCATTTTGTCGTTGTCGCTGCTGCTGGTACGGTAAAGAACACTGTGGAAAAAGTGGGAGGATAGGAAGCCATGCCAGGAGTATCGTTGGAGCTGAACATAACCATAGCGAGTGTCTGATAACGAGATGTATACGGTTCAAAATTCGCATATACGGGGAACAGCAGATGAAGGGGAGGGTGGTGAAAGAGGTAGTAATGGTAGTGAAATGATGAGCAACGAGTTAAGGATTGATTTTCAGAGCTCTTCGGGAAGGTGCAGCGAGCTGACAGAGGTAACAAAGGCAGCGAAATGATGAACAACGAGTTAAGAATTCATTTCAGAACTCTTCAAACCTGCGAAACAAGGAAATACTAGAGGAGAAAATTGTTATGTTGGGATATCGCTTTTTTAATGCTAACTATCAGACCTATGAACGCTCTTGCTTGCCATGGAATCTAAAAGGTACATGCTGAAAAACATCCCCAAGCCCTTGCAACTAACTCGGTCCCCGGTGGAGTGACCTAGCGCCTCTGAGCTTGTCTGATGCATCGATTAATGTGAAACGAAGAGACCAGCAAGATGACAAACACCGGATGATTGCATGTAATAACAAACACCTGCCCTTAAAACATCTAGTCGACCTCCTCCATTGCACTCTCACCTGCACCTTCCGCGGGTGCAATCTCCTCCTCTGCAGCCTTCTCTTCACTCGTCTCAGCCTCCTCGTCCACGTTCAGGCCCAATGACACGAGCTTGTGGATACGCTCTGCAAAGCCTGCGGGCTCATCGATGGTGAAGCCTGATACCAGAAGCGAGGTCTCGAACAGGAGCTGGGTGATTGACTTGACAGTGCGGTCGTTCTCGCCATCAGCTTCAACCTTCTTCTTGAGCTCTTTGATGATTGGCGACTTGGGCGAGATTTCAAAGGTCTTCTTTGAAGACATGTATGAGCTCATGGAGGTGTCACGGAGAGCTTGAGCCTTCATGATACGCTCCATGTTGGCAGACCAACCAAATTGACCTGTCCGGATTGCGCAAGGTGACCCGACAAGCTTGTGGCTCACAACGACCTTCTCAACCTTGTCGCCGAGAACGTTCTTCAGGGCCTTGGCGAGGGGTTCATACTCCTTCTCTTCGGCTTCACGTTCCTTCTTCTCTTCCTCAGTCTCTTCAAGCTCAAAGTCTTTGGTAATGTCGACGAGCTTCTTGCCATCGAACTCTTTGAGTTGAGTCATCGCGTACTCATCAATGGGGTCGACCAAGAATAGAACCTCGAAGCCCTTCGCCTTCAGGGAATCCAAGAAAGGTGACTTCTGGACCGCCTTAAGTGACTCGCCGGTGATGTAGTACATGTTCTTCTGGTGCTCCGGCATGCGGGTGATGTAGTCGGCTAAAGAGGTGGCTTCTTCGCCGGATTTGGTGGAGTTGAAGCGGAGGAGCTTGGCAAGGGCTGGACGGTTTTGCGCATCTTCGTGAATGCCGAGCTTGATGTTCTTGCTGAATGCAGAGTAGAATTTGTCGAACATCTCACGATCTTCAGCGATCTCGCTGAACAACTCTAGAGTCTTCTTGACAATATTCTTCTTGATCACTTTCATGATCTTGTTCTGTTGAAGAGTCTCACGAGACAAGTTCAAAGGCAAGTCCTCGGAGTCCACGACACCCTTGATGAAGCTGAGCCACTCTGGGATAAGGTCGGTGGCATCGTCGGTAATGAACACACGTCGCACGTACAACTTGATGTTGTTCTTGGTCTTCTTGGTCTCGAAAAGGTCGAAGGGGGCGCGCTTTGGTACGAAGAGAATGGCACGGAACTCTAGTTGACCCTCAACAGAGAAGTGCTTGACAGCCAAGTGGTCTTCCCAATCACTAGAACATGTTAGTGCTATCAAAATACAAGTCCAAGGGGATAATCGACTTACTTTGATAGCGTCTTGTAGAAGGAGCCGTACTCCTCTGCTGTGATGTCTTGTGGGTTCCGAGTCCAAATTGGCTTGGTCTTGTTCAACTCCTCTTCTTCAATCTTGGTCTCCTTGACTTTCTTAGTCTTCTTTTTCTTCTCTTTATCCTCCTCTTCGTCGTCTACTTCTTCGATCTTGGCCTTCTTCTCTTCATCTTCCTCTTCTTCCTTGCTTTCCTCGGCATCCTCATCGGGAACGTCCTTCTCGGTTTCTTTTGTAACGTGGAGGTAGATGGGGTATGAGATGAATTCGGAGTGCTTCTTGACAACTTCCTTGATCTAAGCGGAACTCAAGTTAGTGCCAATGCTCGATAAATCTCAAGGAGAGAGTGAGAACAAACCTTCGATTCGTTAAGATAATCTGTTTGATCTTCTTTGAGATGTAAGATCATCTTAGTACCGCGGGTGAGCTGCTCTCCCTCTTCATCTTGAGTGAGAGTAAATGTGCCACCTGCACTTGATTCCCATATATACTGTTCGTCATCGTTGTGTTTAGAGATGACAGTGACTTTGTCTGCAACAAGATAGGCTGAGTAGAAACCGACACCGAATTGGCCAATCATAGAAATATCAGCACCAGCAGTAAGAGCTTCCATGAATTGTTTTGTGCCTGATCGAGCGATGGTGCCAAGATTGTTGATGAGATCAGCTTTGGTCATGCCCAGTCCAGTATCACGGATGGTGAGCGTCTTATTTGCTTTGTCTGGGATAACATCAATCCTGAGCTGCTTTTCGGTATCAAGCTGGCTCGGATCACTAAGGCTCTGGTAGCGGAGTTTGTCGAGAGCATCGCTGCAGTTGGAAATCAACTCGCGCAGGAAGATATCTTTATTTGAATATACCTATTCACAGATGTCAGTAATGTGTTGATAAAACGGTACCAAACCTTGAATTATGAGAGTTCGAAACTTACAGTGTTGATGATCAGGGACAACAGCTGGCTGATCTCCGCCTGAAATTGAAATTCTTCAGCCATGACAGCGGTATTGAGGTTATTTAGTAGCGTTGAAACAATCGGGTCGCGTAGAGTTGTGGTTGTGTGGTGGTATTCTAGGAGCTCAAAGTCAGTGAAATTGAAATGAAGGAGGGCATGGCAACCCCAAGGCGCGCCATACACGTCGGGGACATTAATGAGCGTTGTACTTACATGTCAAGGAGCGTAGCTCAGAGTGTGTGTACTTTTGTGATATGGGTAGCTGGAGTTATGAAAGGTAGCAAAATTTGATGCTGAAAGTGAAATATTTATGCCGAGCTCTCCACAAGGCTGGAAAAGGAACCCGTTAGAAGAAGAAAGGCTTGGCATTTCTCGAAGCTTCGCTGCTGCCTCAGTTCTAAGCTCGGCCACTAAAATACATTGCGTTAGCCTCTCAATTGAAGGAAAAAGGTGTTTATTTTTCGAGGACAGATGCTTTGGAGCATTGCCTGCTGTAACAAGTAGCTTTGGCATTGCACTTGTTGCTGTTCCAAGCTAAGGAGTGTGTAATAGTTGGATGGTATCCACGGTGTGATAATGTCGCCTTTCCCACGTATCAAAAGCATTTCTTGGCACATCAGAGCTCCAGAAGAGCAAGTAGAAGTATTAAAGTAGGTAACAATTATGATGTTATGGTATCATGGCAGATCGAGTAGACAGCTATGCAAACGCCCCATCCAATGCACCTCTAGCATGCTCCAGCCAATCCATCGTCATGCATAAGGTGACTCGAATGGTCGTGAATAAATAGCAAAGCTTAAAACCTTCATGTCCTCCCTCCAATCCACTGCCAGGGCCAGTTATAGCCATCACTACTCGCTCCCCAGGTCTTAGCCATCCATACAGCCATAGCTCCCAATATGCCAAAGCTGCCCACAACCTGAAATGCGATCCAGCCTCTCCTTTTCATAGCCTCGTTCCATCTTAATAGCCCGAGCGGGTCACTAGGGTCAAGCAGTCCTCGGTGGCCTGATGCCTTCAGGAGCTCAGCTTTCGGGGCTCCCTCATTCATTTCATGTTGACTTTTGAGAGACACTAAAGCGCCATCTTTGACGCACTCATCTAGCTTTTCCGTAAGCCAGACTGCCCTCTCCCCACGAGCTATGGCTTCGTATCTTGCACGCTCATTTTGCAGACTGTTTTGTAGTTCCCCAGCCCATTTCGCTAACCTGATTTGAGCTAATTTTTCTTCTTGCTGTGTATGGTCCGCTATTAGTGCTTGTTTATATGTTGATATGCCGAGAGGATAGGAGACTATAGTTTGGGATGTTGATGACGGTGATTTTGAAGTTGGGGAGGTAGGGCCGTTTGACAGAGTTCTCGCGACGGTGGTGGGTATAGAAAAGATAGTTGACCCATGCGCATGTACCAACTTTTTAGCTGCCAAATGCCGTAGGCATGCAATATTTTCCGGATCAAAGACACGCTCCACCAAGGTGGCTAGCTCGGACGGGATCAGTGGCTGGACATAGTCTGGGGACATTAATATGCTGGCATCCATATTATCGTTATCGTCAGACGGCGCTGAGCAGATGGTGAATGAGGATTGTACGGCAGATCTGTCGTTGCTGAATGAGAACAATCTAATGTCTGCCTGTTGAAGTTTATCAATAGAACGTCTCAGCATCTCAATCTCCTCAGGAGAAAGCGTGTCTGCCTTCGCTATTACGGGAACCACATTGGTGATTATGGCTAAGCGTTGCAGATACAAGATATCCTCATCCTTAAGTTCTGTTATAATTAGCAACATGCAAATCACTAAGCGATACCTGCGTACCTCGTGCAATTAGATAAAAGACCACATCGACCTGGCTACCACCACCTCCGCTGAGCAATCCAGCAATGTCACCCTCGCTCGCGGTGAGGGCGGAGAAGGGTTTGCTCAGTTGCACTTCTATATACTGCAGGACTGACTGTATGGTCTCCATCTTTAAGATACCATTGTTGTAGCCTGGAGTATCAACAAAGCAAAGATTTCTCTCGAGGACGGTATCACCCAAACTCTTCCGTCTACGCAAGACCTTTGTGTCTTCGATGTCTGACCACCAGGTCGGGTAGGGTTTCGTACTTGCGAAAACCTCTGTGATCTGCTGGGTGGATCTGTTGCTGCGGCTATCTTGCTTTCTTGATTTCTGGTCAGGAAGCAGTTCTACGGAGGGAGAGTTCGATGACAAAGGATCAACATGGACGATGTCTTCGCAAGTCTGTACAATAGATTTGATAAGAGAGCTCTTGCCGACACCTTGGTCAAAAAGGTTAGCGCCATCATGTCTCTTTGTTACCGACTGAATATTGGATTTCATACCTGAATCTCCAGCGATGAGCACTTTGAGCCTTCCCATTCTCCTCCCTCGGTCTGTGAAAGGTCTTCGACTTGGCATTTTGATACTTGGCATGATAAGCTGAGGAGAGCTGTCTTGTATTTCGGGGTGAGGTTCAACATCGTCGTCCTCGCTCGAGGCTATGGCTTGGCTCCCACCATCGTCTATAGAGTCTTCGTCTGAAGGTCTGAAAGAACGATTGGAGGTTGACTTGGGGCTACTAGGTAGCGAAGATAACGGAGCTTGGGAATCCAGAGACAAAGAAGCCAAGGAGTGAGACATACTTGGAGGCGAAGGACCCTCTTGGAGAGGGTGGGATGGTGAGGAGTTCCCAGTGGCTGGCTGGGAAGGCCCAACATTTTCTCGAGAGCTATCTCGAGTCTGAAGTTTAGGCTTCGGTCTGAGAGTAGTGTACCTTCGCTCTGATAGGCTAATCTCATCATCGTCTTGAGTATCACTCTCCTCTTTCTTGTTCTTGTACACTGAGGTCCCATCGTATATAGTATCTTGTAGGCTTCGTACCCCATATGTGCTATCATCTACTTGATTTGGAGCGACTGAAGTAGATCCTTGCACCTCCTCTTCTGTCGCCATGCGGAACGAAATTGGTGTGCCATGCCCAACAGGCGTTGAGGAGGCGGGGTCAAGTTCCTTTCGAGCTCGTCCTCCAGCGACATCCACCCCTGGACGCATTATTGCGCGACTGGCTTTGAAAGGTTCAAGTGATGGAGGGTGTTAAGATGGCATCTAGCTAGAGAAATTGCAGCGTATTGGCGGTATTGTGCCTGATTCGCGGACCATGCCCCCTCATGGAGCCCCGCCAGCTTATCGATTAGGCCCCCAATGTCATGTACAAGTATGTTACCTGGCTAGACAAGATGAGGATTCTTGTGATTCTAGCCCAAGTTGTTCTCAGGTATTGCACAAGGCGGCGCCTTCACGTTGGAGGTTTGAGGTTCGGCGAGGTACTTTGATTGCGTAGTGCTGCATAAAGATCTCCCGTTGGGGCTAAGCTTATCATGAGGCCAGCCAGTCTCAGGCAACAAACACTACGACTACTCAGAGCACTATCCGTAAACTACACGGCCTAATTGTTCACATATTGTCAGTTCCGACGAATGAAATTCAACAGGATGGAAACTGTTTTGACTGATTCTCAAAGCACTCCTTTAAAGAATCTAAACGATATGTATGTACATGTAGAATCAGATGATGCACTTGATAGCTCAAAGTACACGACAAGATGGTGGCTTTAACCAGATCCAGATGTTGACAAGTAAATCACCTATCCTGGAAATGTCCGCCCTTGACCAGCAAAAGTAGGTATGGTAGGTAACGACCGGATCCTGCAGCAGTCTGCAGATCTAGGGTAGAGTCTCGCCACTGTACTGGTTTTGAGGTTTGGCCAATGGCCATCAGGGGAAAAAAAAGAAAATCGTAATCAAATGTAAGCGCATAAAGAGGATTGAAAGACCATCTTGTCCGGAATCGCTATGCTTGGTAACCGCTGTGGTAATAGGTAATAGGTGTAAGGCGCTCAATCCGACGGTCTGATGTCCCAAAACTTTTCCAGTCCCCGTCGAAGATACGACGGGGATCCCGCATGTGCAGATGACATTATGGCCCCGAGAATAATTCGAGGTTCAGAGCTCCTGGTAAGGCAAGACTTGGGTATAGAAGATGCTCTGAACAGTGTTGAATGGGCATGTTCTCTCCAATTGTTAGGCTGCCTGAGGTTGGCCGCGACCTCGTTGGGGCATGTTTCCACCTCTTCCGTGAGGAGCAAACCCACCACGTCCCCCATCTTTTGCGTAGCCGCCCCGCCCTTGACTTCCTGGACGATTTTCGTTGCCCCCACGGCCACCACGCATTCCTCCTCTTCCAGCAAAGTTGCCTCCATAGGCATTTGCTCGAGGACGGCGTGCCTCCACAATTACCTGCTCCCCACCAATCATGTGGGGATTGGCCTTGACAGCTGCTTTGTATGCAGCTTCATCGCTGAATTCCACAAACGCACAGTTCTGGTCCTACGTAAGCGTTGCTCTCATGACAAATGTGCAGGAGGCTGAGACATACCTTCTGACGGCTGACATCGAAATACGGCAACTTTCCGTTCTCGTACTTCTCTAGAGTAGTCCTTAAGATAGATGCATCAACCTTGTCAGTCACATTCTTCACGTATGCCATAATCTTCTCCTGTCCTCCAGATACGGATTGCGACTGTTGACGACCATGTTTCTTGTTGTTGTCGGAACCTGCCATTTGCCAACCAGAATTTCCATTCTGCTGAGCCTTAGCTGGAGACTCATCACCGGTCGAAGTTGGTGTCGTAACCGACTGGTTAGTGGTGGAAGGAGTCGCTTTCGGCTGAGGGGGAGGGGGCGTGACGGTTGAGGAAGGACTGCCATTAGGGACGGCAGGGGCCGCCGCGCTTTTTTCAGCAACCAGATTCGCCCAAGTCTTGGGAGCGGCAGGCTTCACTGGTGCGGCAGGTATTGTAGGCTCGATCGGGGCAGCTTTAGCTGGTTTAGGTGGTGAAGCAGCAGGCGTTGGTTCCGGGTCGCGAGGCTTCTCCTCCTGGGCCACCTCAGCAGCAGCGCTCTCAGCAGCCTGTTCAGGAACCTCTGCGGGCTCTTGGGGCTCTTTTGTTGCTGCAGCAGGGGAATCCTCGGCATGGACGATTTCAGCAGCTTCAGGGGCAGTGTAGCCGTTCATGGTGTCCGAATCAGCAGGCTCCTTGTCTGCTGGGGCGTCTTGGTGCACTGCTTCTTCAAGTTTTTTGTCAACCTGCTCGACATCGTGCTGCTGCTGCACTGGGTCAGCAGAGCTTGTCAGGGTCTCGGGTTCGGCTTCGGGGGCTAAAGTGGGCACAGGCTCCTGTAAACCAGCATTCCCATTCTCCATCTCCTCCTCTTCATCATCAATGATATATCGGAAGATGTCGTTGAGAACATAATAGCCTTTTGGTTGCTCCGCCAAAACGAAAGTCTGGACGAATTTGCGATGTGCGGCCGCTTTGTTTGACATTTCTCCAATAACTTGGACAACGATATTCTTGAACGACTCCTGAGCGTCGACATTCGATACTCTGACTTTGCAGTCTTGAAAGCCGAGCTCCTTAATTCGGTCATTGATAGCCTGGAAACAACGTTAGCAATCTATTTCTCGTGGTCAAGGATAGTAATTTACATTCTGGCCGACCGAAACGTCGACTTTCTCGGCTTCAACACCGGACAAGAATTGGGACCTCTTGTTGTAGTAGAGCTGGGTAGTTATTAGCCAGATGGGATCACATCATATTACTACAAGAGAGAAAAGGCTGGACCATACATAAAGGGTCTCCGGGTTCTTGCTAAGGGTGGTATAGTAAGATTCCACGAAGTACCATCCGACCTCATCCTTTGAAGGAGGCTTGGTGCCTTCGTTGGCGGCGCTGGGTTCAGAAGGTGTAGCTGCCGGCGCAGTAGCCGCCTCCTCGTCAAGGCTGCCACCAGGAGCAGAGCCGCTCTGGGCATTCAAGCCTTGAGATCGCTCTCCCGGGGTGTATGTATGGTGGGCACCA
This sequence comes from Cladonia macilenta KoLRI003786, assembly GCA_000444155.1. Taxonomy (NCBI): domain Eukaryota; kingdom Fungi; phylum Ascomycota; class Lecanoromycetes; order Lecanorales; family Cladoniaceae; genus Cladonia; species Cladonia macilenta. The sequence continues at coordinate 652,351 of KE598570.1, forward strand.
TTGTAGCCGTTCACGTTTTTGTTTTCCGCAGCCATCTTCGATGTTAAATTAGGAATGAGTTAAGTCTCAAGGTGTTCACCAGCAGGTCCAAAGTAAACTTGGTACAAAGTGAAGATACGAAAAGTGGAGGCCCAATAAGTCTGACAAGAATAAGAGTCGCGTGTAGCTGCAAAGACTTTTGTACAACGGCTACTTCACCCGATTAGCTAGCGATTGGCCGAGCACAAGGCAACTCACCGGGCAAGGAGTGCTAGTCAAGGGCCTGAAAGAAATCTAACTGATGACACCAAGCGCCTCGGTTCATGCAATTATAAGAAAGAAATGGCGTAATTCGTGTAAGTTAGTGATTCTGGGGACCGAATATGCGGGGACGAGATTGAGAGGATGACTTTAAAGACGGTGCGGAGGACGGTGGTGATGGTAAAGGATGTACTGATTTCTAGGCCTGTCAAATTTTGTATAAGACGAGGACAAATAGAAGATTATGATATCTGAAATGGATATGTAATATGTGTGGTGAATAAAGTGCGTCGTGAAGAAGAATCACTGGGTGAAGGCATTTTTCGGTACGGAGTACTAGTGGCGACTCGGGCTTGACTCCCGCTACCAAAAAGACGTTGAATTGTTTCTCCAATCAGCGTCTCATCCGAGAACGGTTTCAATCTAAGTAGACGAACGCATGTTAATGACTACAGATGATTCACGCGCTCAACATGCCATATCTTCTTCATGGTGGATGCTATGGTTAGATTTCTGAATGTCTACGTGTGAAGTGATGAGGTTCCAGCACAAATCGGCGACTATCCCATGGGATAGAGCGATACGATGATTGACAATGTTCACAAAAGATGCCGTTCAGATATGGTCTCGGACCATGGGCCAGGTGTGATTGGCTACACTGTGTATGTGCACCGAAGTGAATAATGTATGCCAGTTTACTTGCGCTTTATGATAAGCAGGAATCTGCAACCGCGCCCCAAAACACCATAGAATGACGATATGACTGCAAGACAAAAGAAAATGCTGGGTATTGAGGTATATGAGGCAAAAACGCCAGAGACAAAAGCGCCCAAAAAAACGGTCAGGCACTCCCTCCGCTTCGGTCTATCCGCATGGCGATGCGCACGCGGAGAATTCATCGTTGCCGTAACCTTTGTAGATGTAAGATCGGGCCTGTTCGACCTTATCCTCTGGTGGTGACTGACCTCCCCATCCCTGCCTTCTCACTCATGATCTTTGGTCTGAACACCGCGTCCTGATCGGTCATTCTCCGGTCCAGCGCCCGCTCGACCTTCGCTCCTAAGGCCAGCTTGTTGAGGTTGTCTGTTTTCTCGGGTGTTGGCTGGTACCGTTGTTGCTGCAAGCGCTTTTGCTCGAGACGGTCGAAGCCTTGTGTCCATTCCTTGATGTCTTGCATTCTCGAGTCGCCGTTTGGTGATGACGAGTTTGTGTGCTGGGTATTGTCGGAGGCCGCGAGAGATGGAACACCACTGAATGTCGAGAATCGTTTGGATGTACGCTTAGATGAGACCTGGAGAGAGGTTTGTGTTAGTCTAGGCTAAGATATCATGAAGCACGTGAGTGCTGTTGCTGACTTGTGTTGGTGTAGACACGGTTTTCACGGGTGTAATGAGGTAAGACTTACACTAGGGGCCATAATGGGTCGGGAAGATTCGATGGAGTGACCCATTGCTTGAAAGGATATAAGAGTAATCTTGTAGAAGATTTCAGGAATGGTTCAGCCCCTTTGTTCGGTGGAGCGCTTGGTGGGAGCCTTTTGAAAATGTCGATCTCTGAGTAGTCGTTTCACGTAAGATCGCCAACCACTTGTGACGTATCGGAGAAAACCCTGTCAGTCCAAAAGCAGAAACTAGTTTGTTGATATGATGTCGATGATGTTTCTTATCCAATTGCGCCTTGGGAGAGCCAGAGAATCGCAGGGATTTTATTTTGGAGAGCGTTGTGACAGGAAGGCTCTGGAGGGGCTGGCCGGGTTTTGAGGGGGCCGCGAAAAGGTTGCCGATCGTTTGACGTTGAATCAGCAGTAATAATCTTGGGCCTTGGCAGCAAAGTAAGAGAACAAGTCCGTGTGCGTCCGTACGAAACCGCGGTGCTGACAGCTAATGCAGAGGGTAAAGGCAAAACAGAGGGTGAGAGATAAAGGGGACGCTTCTTATGGGGAACGAAAGGTGTGTGCCTGATTGCTATTGATAAAGCGGAAGCAATTGGGTGTTTTAGTTGTCAGGGCCGACACTGTGCAGGGACTTGCAGGGGGTGCAGGGAGAGAGGAGGTACCCGTGACCAGTGTGCCGTGCCTTATTGAGGACTAAGAAGGCCCAAGTGCATGAAAGTGCCTTAGAGGTAACCCCAAACGACCCAAGCTGCGGAATTAACAGGGGGCTTGACCTTAGCTTAAATTGCCACGTGGGGAGTAATTTTAGTGCCAACTCTTCAGCGGCAGCTCGGCGGCAACTGATGATCTCCACTCCCTTTGGGAAGCAGGGAACACACACTTTTGCACCGTTCACACGATCTACTTTAGTAATCCCCAAATACAGGCTGGAGTGCTGACCTTGCTGACCTTGCTGACCTTGCTGACCTGATCACCACTCGATCATCAGCGAATAACATTACAATCACCTGAAAGCCTGCTACTATCCTCCTGGCCGGCGTGGCAACGTAGGAAAGTCCCGGACTCGGATTGCAGGAGAATTCTTGCGCTGCTATCGGGGTAGAGGAGCAGTTGCCCAGATAGTCATCATCATGCCCAAGCAAAAGCAATTCCTGCAGGCCAAGAAGAAAACCGACGGGAAGAAGAAAAGCGAGGTTGCATTCGCTTCACGGTGTTGTGCTTGTCCGGCACGATGGCTGATGTCGCATTCATTAGGGGCCCGAAACTGCAAACGAATATCTGGCTGGTATGTATAGCCGACACAACAAGCCAAACAACGAGACCCAGCTGAGACCTGATCAGCTGGAGTGGACCATGAGGAAGCGGGGGAGAAGTGGCGCGCTGGAGACGCTGCCAAGTCCTTGAGGTTCTTCCTTCGGGCAATAGATACTTACGATGCCGCTATCCAGAAGTACCCCCAATCCTTTGATCTTGCATACAATAAGTAAGACGAAGTGATCTTCATGAAGCCATGGATCACTAAAACTCACTAGGGCTCGACTGCAGTACGAAGTTGCTCAGCAGCCGAGGCTATTGGCACACTTATCGACACCGCTGTTTGAGCTGTTGCAAGTAGCTCTTGAGTCTCATAGATTTGCATTAAAGATCGACCAAGACAATCCTGATCTGTTATTGTATGCTTGGTCGACATGCAGAGAAGATGACATGACTGATTATATGCAGTAACACTGCTCAGGTGCTCACGAGTCTCGCCGAAAACCTGAGTGAAGGCAGAGCACCGGTAAACGACCGTAGACATGAAACATTGCGTCTCTTCCAGGAAGCACTGGAGTTGTTTCAACGATGTCTTAACGTCCAGGAGTACAAATATACTCAAGCCCAGGAAGAGGCTGCCCAAGAGGTCGCGTTCCCTTCAGACGCTGACAATACTGATGTAGCTCCATCGAGCGGTAATGAATCCAATGGCTCAGAGGAGGAAGTGTGGGCTGCAATGGAAGAACCCATCACGACAGACACGCTTCTCGACACCACAATAGCGCAGTTAGATACGTTGACTGAGATCTGTAGCCTCGGCTCTTCTCATACCCATAACGACCTTGCCTGGATAGAAGAATATTACCGCACAGAACTACAAGGAGAGATTGACTCTTACAACAATGAGAGTGACCGTAAGCACGAAGTTGCACTTTCAAAAGCCAATTTCATCTCTTCAATCTCAGACGCCGCGTTTCGAGCAGGGAAGCTCGACCGTCTCACATACGAGCGGGAGCTCACCGCTGCTTTCAGCCATCATGACCTCGATCTCAACAAAGACCCACAAAGTCTCTGTGACAAAGCCGATGCTCATCTAAACTTCAATTCTAGCGTCCAGCAAGAAGAACAACAAGCAAATGACCTCGCCCAAACGGGCAGCCTATGCTGGAAACACATTACCAAAGCTCTAGACAGCCTAACAGCAGCGTCGAAATTACCCGACGCGCAGAACCTTCCTCGAATACATCTTCGAAGAGGTGATTGTGAGCTGCTACGCTTACATCTGGGCGAGGCGCCATTGAATTATGATCTCGCCATTAAAAGCGCATCTACACTGCTGAAGAATGCAGAAGTATACTTCCGTGGTGCAGCGGCTTTAGCTAAGAGTAATGAAGATGCTGCGGATGAGCTGAATGAGGCAGAGGTCAAGCAAGCTATCGTCATGGCTCTAGCTGATGATCCGCAGAGATTGAGCTTGTTGATCAAGGCTCAGTGGAAAGAAATTGGAGCGATGTTGACAGAGATGAAGGATGAGGGGTTGTTGGGCGATGAGGCTTTGCAAAAGATTGAAGTGCTGTTCGTACCACCGTTCGGTTAGGTTTCCAAAGATTTTGGATCTTGCTACACCTTTGTTGAGATTTCGAGGATAATAGTGGCATGTTTTGGGAGGATGTTAGATGGAGGCTTTGCAGGTTATGAGAGTCATGGGACACATGGAGCTGATGCTTTATGAACAGCCGTTAGCGACGCCATGTGAATTTCTGCGTGTAATAGGAATCTAAATCTCATTTCTCGCATCGATTCTAAGGCAGTGCCTCTACATCATTGCTGCCAAAAAAGAAGAACTTGCCCAAGACAAAAATGCTTCCGATATGCCGTCGAATCGATCCGTTGTTGTCTCTATAGTAACCTCAAATCAGGATTGGTCAACGACAAAGCGCACAAATGAAGTATAAACTGATGCAGAAGGCATGGAATCGACATCTCCTTGTATGGATGTCTTAGAGCGAGATACACACGGCTGGAATATAGGTCTACCGAAGAAGTTCATCAACGACAGTTGACGTCAGATTGAGATCACGATAGCCTTTACATCTAAATGCCGCTCATTAAGAGAGAAGACGTGTATCGAGAAGGCCAAACTTGTCAAGTGGCCGATATCAGGTGGCGCTAAAGTGTCAAGCGCGCTAAACGCGTCACATGTAAACAATACCCACAACCTCCCAAATAGCCAAAGCCTTTCACAATCCCAGCGCTCAATCGCCCTTCCCACCCTATACCCACACCCTCCCAATCCAATGACCACAACCACTCACTCCCGCAGCCCCTCCCCCGCCCCGCACCCCCCCCAATCCCTCACCCCCGGCCCCCGCGCCACAGCCCTCAACAACATCTTCACCACCGCCCTCAACCACACAATCCACACCTGTTCCTGCGCCAACTTCTCTGCCTGCTTCCCCACCCCCGCCAAACACGCCCAACATATCCTACAGGTGGTCTGGAAACAAATCGTAAGCGGGATCGAAGATAAATCGAGACGGGAGTTTGAGGAGATTCTGGTGGAGAAGGATGTTGTGGGGGGGTTGAATGAGTTGGAGCGATTGGTGGGGATGGCGAGGGCGAGGAAGGAGGGAGGAGGTAGTGATGGTGGGGGTGGGGTGGCGTAAGTTATTTTCCCACTTTGGGCGTTGTTTTACGCAGTGATTTTTCGATCATTACTCTCAAACGGATCCGTTCCAACATCCTACGTTAAGTGCTACTTATCACCATCACTAACCACCCCCGCAGTCCCCACCTCCTTCCCCCCCAATCCCTCTTCCTCGCACACCTAGCGCCCTACCTAAGCACCACACAAACCCAACTCGAAAAAGAATTACTAGCCGTACAGACTGAGAACGAAGCTTTAGCGAAAGGCGTTGAGGGACAGAAAGATGAGGTGGAGCGACTGGTGAGTGGATTGGAAGCTGTGATTAGGGATTTGGAGGATGCGAATGGGGTTATGGAGGGGGTGGTTGAGGGGGGGGAGGTGAGGGGGGAGACGTTGGAGGTGGAGGTGGAGGGCAAGGGAGGGGGGAGGGGGGGAAGGGGAAGTAGGTTGTGAGGAGGGGGGATGCGGGAGGGCGTTTGGGTGTATATAGGGGTTTGGTAAGGGGTGGGGATTGGGAGTGTGTATATATGTGTATGTCAATACTCGCTGTCCTGCATTATCAATGTCAACGTCGTTTCTTATTTCGAAAGGCTTCTTAGACTGTAGCCACCAGCCAGATATCCACAATCAACAATGTAAAAATCTCCGTTTCAACAGATTGTGGCACTAGTAATCCTCGAGCAACAACTTTGTCGCTTTTGCCATCTCTACAACTATCATTCAGGCCATATCATACGCCAAGTGTGCAGCTCAGCACAGCTCTCCCAACCATGTCATATCTTAAACAACGTGCATCCTCGCTTAGCCGGAGTAATTACAGAAAATGCGCACGTTTTACACACTCAGAGACGAGTGCACCCTAAGAGTGTCCTACCGCAATCTCAGACGACATATGTCCTGCATGTGGCATCAATCGTCTTCTTCCAAGGCTTGCCAGAACTGTGACTAGGCTCAGACAGGTTCAGATGGACGCTTTAAGGCGCTGGCACAGGCGCTATAGAAGTGTTTGCAGGATAAGACTCAGAAGACATCTTGTTTCGGATATGTCTTTTGTATCTTTGGTGACTACTTCTTGCATCGCTTGTTGCGGGAGAAGGTAGTCTTCAAGCAGGTGAARMTTTGGCCCAGCAGAAGCTGGTCTGATAAAGCAGGCGTGGAATCGGGTGACGAAGGGGAGTCCGCGACCACATCCTGATAGTAAAGCCTACCAGGCGAAGGTTTCATTCAAAACATACATGCTATGCTTGTCAACATGTCCGCGCTTTATTCCTACTGAATGGCTATCGATCTGTCCCCTGCCTGGCATCAATGCAACAAAGAAAGAGAGAAACTGGTAATCAACTGCCAGAAATTTGAGTGTTCCAGCCTTTAGAAAACGAGGCTAATCGTCTTCTTATTGGATTTAACACACTTCGGTATCTGTAAGGTCCTTGTGAGTGTAGAAGTCCGAACCATTAGCGTACCTAAGGATCCAGAAGGAAGATTCGATGATTCGCGTTCCCAAGACACAAAAAAAACCTTGTAAGGGTGTACACGTACATTTCGGTCTGGTTTCAAAATTGCTGAGAGGCGAGAAGAGAAGCAGCCACAAAGACTTCAATTCTCGCACTTGTTGACTTACTAACCTGTTATTAATGTGAGGAGGAGCTTAGCAGGGATCTCAATGTTAATCGTAATGTTGCCGAATGACCCGTTGCTAAGCTTATGATTTTGGCTTTCCAGCGACAAGGGATGTGACATTGTTGACACTCCACTGTCCATGTGAACATGCTGATGAAACTACCTCATCTCTCCAGCAGATTGTATATTTCGGTAGCCTTCTGGATTGATTTGATCTCAGTCAGATTACTGCGACTGACGTGTTCTTCGGCATGATAACGGAATATCGTGTGTGCCAAAAACAGGTCCTGCCAAGAGAGCCTAGCTTCCGCTTTCTAGCGTCTTCAGAGGTTCCCCTATGGGAAACATCTTACAACTTTATCCTTAACGACGTCTACTTCGTATTTTCTCAACGTATCCTTTCATTCAGCGAAGCATCAACCGCGCGCGACGGTGTACTTATCGAAGGGCTTGATGGTACGGACATGGCTCTAAGACCTTGATGAGGTAGTCGAATTAAACGCCGTCAAGCGCTTGGTGATACGGAGCTGGGGCTTTTGGAAGATTTCTCTGAATATCTTCGCGCTATCTATTCCCACCATCATGGCCTTGCCCAGGCCATTACGACGGACAAGTTCCATAACATTTGTTCTAGCTGGCCTACTTACAATCGGCTTCCTAATCTTCATCTTCTCGCCATCCCCCAATGCCAGTGGACTCTCGACCGCAAAGCGAAAACTTACCAATGCTGCCTCCCATCCTCTATCTCCTCCCACGGCCCCTTTCGTCAAACAAGACACATCCCTGGAAGCGGTGAATAAACCACCGCCTGTCGTGCATTATCATCTCAACAATGTAACGACGACTGCCGACCCAATTGGCAACCAAGAAACCGTCCTCATCCTCACGCCCCTTGCTCGATTCTATCAGGAATACTGGAACAACCTGCTTGCCCTCTCGTACCCACATCACCTGATTGCACTGGGGTTCATCATACCCAAGACGAAGGAGGGCAACGCTGCGACTCTATCTTTACAAGCCGCTATAGCAAGTACCCAGACCGGCCCTGAAGCCAAAAGATTCGCCAGCATCATCATCATGCGTCAAGATTTCGATCCGCCTCTACAATCACAGGATGAAGCAGAGCGTCACAAGAAAGAGAATCAAAAGGCCCGTCGAGCTGCAATGTCCAGAGCTCGCAATTCATTACTTTTCACGACCATTGGACCGTCTACATCGTGGGTCCTTTGGTTGGATGCTGACATCATTGAGACACCTCCTACGCTGATACAAGACCTTGCGTCCCATGACAAGCCTGTTATCGTCCCCAACTGCCTCCAACGTTTCACCAATGACCAAGGCAAAGCTGACACGAGACCCTATGATTACAACTCATGGCAAGACAGCCAACAGGCCCAAGACATGGCGGCAAATATGGCTCCGGACGATATCATTCTTGAAGGCTATAATGATATGGCAACATATCGTACTTTGATGGCTATGACAGCAGATAAGTCTGATAACAGAGACATAAACGCTGTGATAGCGCTTGATGGTGTTGGAGGGACCGCTCTGTTGGTCAAGGCCGAAGTGCACCGTGATGGAGCTATGTTCCCACCTTTCGCCTTTTATCATTTGATGGAGACGGAGGGCTTCGCAAAAATGGCGAGGAGGTTAGGTTGGGGTTGTTGGGGTCTTCCAAACTATTTCGTAAGTTCATCCCAGAATCCGTCTCCAAAGGCTCTCGAAACACTAGGGATGGGCAACGGCTGACATAAAATGCAGGTATACCATTACAATGAATAATTCACGGCACAGGATTTACTCTTCTTATTTGTGAGGTATCCTATTCTCTCATATTGGCGAGCTTGCTCTAGATGGCGGGGCGAGTGACTATATGCGGAAGCATGGCGGTATTAGGCGTTATTCGGGGTGTGGAAGAGTATTATGTAAAAAGGCTTTTTGTTTATGTCAAACCATTTTGGGAGGTTACCGCAAGTATTAGACAGTGGGAATGAGCTAAGCTTGATCCTACATATAGAATGGGATCCAGGATTCAAGACAACTGTTTTCACAGAGAGCGAGGCCTACATACAGCTGTGGGAAGCCCGTGTCACCTTTCCATTTCGGAGCAATGAAAATGACAATAGACGAGAAAAGAGACAGGACGAGTGGCCCGTTGCTAATATATTAATGAGTCCAGTCGTCACCAAATCTTTGCATCAGACTTCTCCTCCCTGCATCATTCTCCCGCTTCCCATGTCCCCTTAAAGACTTATCAACAAGTATAGGCAACATACTGGACCTTCTATTAATTCTTAGTGAGATATCTGCACGGAGTCCTTTCAACTGATTTGATACATCGAATCGAATGCCTGAGATACTTCATGAGGAATGCTCCATTTTTTGAGGTATATGCCCAGCCCAACGTGTTGGTCATTGCTCCTAAAACTCGCCTTGCAATCTGCGTATGATGAAAGACAAGCAGTGCCAAGGTGGAGCGCGGGCTGCAGCCCAGAAACGCCAAAACAGCGAACAAGAGTTGCGAACCACTCTCCAAGACGGCCTGGCAAAAGCATGAAAGCATGAAAG
>KE598570.1:662120-702633 GCA_000444155.1 Cladonia macilenta KoLRI003786
AAAGCATGAAAGCATGAAAGGTTCATACACCATAAAGCTTCCAGAAGCAGGAGAACCGTTTTGAGATCTAGGGACGGATCAAAGAACAAGTGGGTGCGGTGTTTCTATATGAGAAGTGGCACACGACAGCGATGACAGGGCGAGGCCAGATGCTGCACGAAATTTGTTGTCCAGATGTGAGTGGCCGACCCCTAATCTATTCTCAGAGCGGCAAGCGAGATGGCGGAGATTATCCATTGGTTGGCTGCTGACGATTTTCATGTGCCTCCACTTTAGGGAGGTGAAGGGCGGATCTCCTGGGGGCTAATAGGGCTAATTAGGCTAATCACTTGGCCGCCGCAAATTAAAGTCCCTGCTATCTAATTGTTTGTTGCCGCTAAACAAACGAGTCCCCTGAGTCCCACCAATTTCTTCACCCTCGTCCTTTCAACTCTCGTTTTTCCATCTCCACCCCCAACTACTTCTTTCTTCATTCTTGATATTCCGCTCACTCGTTTATGCGGTTGTCTATTCTATACTAATCATACACACCACAGTCACTCTCTGAAGCCGTTCGATTGAACGCAATACTAACCCTCGTTTCTTCACCCACGACAATTTGCCACTTCTAACAAAGGAGACAATTATATTTTAATCCTAACACCACCTTGACCACCACCATCATGAAAGGAATCAGTGCTGTTGTGCCTCTGGCGGTGACCCTTGGCGCCACTGCTGCATCTGCTGTTGCCATCCCAGACAGCATGATTCCCCACTACTTCAAACGCGCATCATCACTTCCTCAAGTCACGACGAAAGGCAACGGTATGATTGTGTCAAATCAGATCAATGGCAAGCGTGCTGATAGCCTCTCCAGCCTTCTTTGCTGGGAACAATCGATTCTACCTCCGCGGCGTTGATTACCAGCCTGGTAAAACATGCCCTCACTTCTGCTACAAGTTCGTCACTGATGGGAACTCCAGGTGGTTCATCGGACGCCGTAGATCCAATTGCTGATAAAGCTACCTGCACACGCGATATTGCAGAGTAAGAGTCACAATTGCCTTTCGAGTAGAGTGGATTACCTGACCATGTATACTCAGATTTCAAAAGCTTAAAATTAACACCGTTCGCGTCTACACCGTCGATAACTCCGCAAATCACGATGACTGCATGAATGCACTTGCAGCCGCTGGGATTTACCTTGCGCTAGATGTCAATACGCCTAAGTACTCCATCAATCAAGACTCCCCAGCCAATTCGTACAACGCCGAATATCTTCAAAGCATCTTCGCCACCATTGATGCATTCCAAGGCTACAGCAACACTCTGCTCTTCTTCTCTGGTAATGAAGATATCAACAGCGTTGCAACTACCGCCGCAGCACCATACGTTAAAGCTGTCACTCGTGACATGAAGACGTACATTGGCAACCGCAAATACCGCTCAATACCTGTCGGCTATTCGGCTGCTGACATTGATGACAACCGTGTTGAGACCGCCCACTATATGAACTGCGGTACTGACGACGAGCGAAGTGACTTCTTCGCTTTCAATGACTACTCCTGGTGCGATCCCTCCACCTTCCAGGGTTCTACCTGGGCGCAAAAGGTGCAAGCGTTCAGCAACTACTCTATTCCCATTTTCCTCTCAGAATACGGCTGCGTCCAGACCACGCGGAAATTCCAAGAAGTTGCCACTCTCTACGGCTCTCAGATGACTCCCGTCTACTCTGGCGGTCTTGTCTACGAATACAGCAAGGAAGGTAGCTCTGCTCCCCAGGATCTGTACGGTCTGGTCTCCATCAGCGGCAACAGTGTGTCTGAGCTTACCGACTTCGACTCGCTCCAATCCGCCTTCCAAGGCACTCCCCTTCCAACTGACGATGGAGGTTACTTGCAGAACGGCTCTCCTAGCATCTGCCCCACCAAGTCCAGCACCTGGTTGGTTAGCGGCGATGCCTTGCCCGCCATGCCCCCACAGGCCAGCCAGTACTTCAAGAACGGAGCCGGAAAGGGCCCTGGTCTCTCGGGATCTGGCTCACAAGACGCTGGTCCAGGAAGCACAGGAACCGCATCTGCAGGCAGCGGCAACCCCACCGCAACTGGCAAAAGCTCCAGCACCTCCAAATCCGTCGCTGGCGGCCGGCCCGCAGACTTCTCATTCGGTCCTTTGGTATGCGGTCTCGTGGTTTTGGTTTCTTCTTTCTTGGGCGCGACTCTGCTGTAAAGATATATATGTATACATTTGGAAAGCGAGGATACAAAGAAAACGAACTCGAATCAATAGCTGTGGAAGAAATGTCAAAACGGCAATCATTATAGAGAATGACATGAGCCTTTCGTTGTGTTCTATCTCCTTACATGGAGTGGTTTGGTCAATGTGTCGTTTTTAGCTCTATTAGGATAATTGCAGTACAATTTTACGGTTTTGCTGGCAGAATTATGTTCGTGATAAAGTGAATGAATTCAACCTGTCTAGGTACTCTCGACCATAACCATATCATGTCCAGCCGAACCCAGTACCCATCTACCCTCCGCTTCGAAAAGAGTCGTTATTTAGCACTATGAACAGTAGTTTATTTGCGAAACATTGCTGTTCCAGGATTATGATCAATCTACACTGTTGAGCTAACGGGTCTTTGATAGGGCATCTGGATTATTGGGTAACGGTATCAAATAAGCCGAGCAGTTCTAATCGTCTATGTTGTTAAGAAGTGGAGTGTACTCGGGTATCACCAAAAACACCACATCCAAACCCCCCCCCCTCGCCATCTCACTCCGGCAACCCCCTCATAACCCCCTCAAACGCCGCCAACGCCACCGCATTCGCCGGAAACGCCCTCAAAAAACACGGCAAAAACCCCCTCCAAAACCCCCTCGCCCCATCCTTCCGCCAAATCTCCCTCGCTGCATCCCTCCACCCGGCGAACCGTCGTTCGCCATCATTCAAAGACCCGCCGAGGGGGTCGGTCATTATTCGTTGCTTTACGACGTCGGAGGGGTAGGAGGTTAGCCAGAAGACTTGGGCGGAGAGACCGCCGGCCCAGAAGTTGATAGCGGGGGTGGAGAGGGTGGTGGTGGTGGTGAGGAGGCGGGTGAAGATGTCGTAGGAGCCCCACCAGAAGAAGAAGAAGGAGCGGAAGATGAGGGTTGCGGAGAGGCCGTGGTAGAGGCCTGTGATGCCGTGGGCGCGGAGCTGGGAAGGAGGGCGGGTTAATGGTCAATGGTAGAATTGAGATAGGTGGCTTACGATCTTTTTGGTGCAGTCGATGGGGCCTTGGTAGAGTCTTTTGCTTTTGTCTGGTGCGTATTGTACTTGCAGCCGAGCTTTGACATGCTCTACGGGCGCCGCTATGAAGCTAACAGTACTTCCTGCCATTACTCCAGCAATTGCATGACCGATTGTTGGGAGCTTGGTTTCTGCCGCGTCCTTGGCAGTATCGAGTTTATGTCTTGAGGCTCGGGKGACAGCAACAAAGGCCGGATTGGAGAATATATTGTCTTTCAATATTCGACGATAGAAGGTGAGAGATCCAAGCATTCTGGGATTGAGATGAGCAAGGTACACTAGTGGTAGAGATGAAGGTGAGTACATAGAGTCCATGAACATCCATCCTATCAGCGGTGGGGTAGCACCCTTGTACAAGCCTCGAACACCTTCATTTCGCACTGTTTGCAGAAGACAGTCGACTGGCCCTCTGAAATGGGCATGATCACTCGTTTGAAGCCGGACTTTAATAGTGTCGAAGCTGAAATGTCATCAGGATTGCCGTACTGATGTAAACAGCAGGGCAGTTGATAAGATTGAAACGTACGGATGACCCACTGCAGCACAGCAACATCAGCCTATGTTGCGTGGACGAAGCAATCAATTGTCTTACCACTTAGCTTAGCAATACCCGAGAAGACTCCAGCCACGAAACCTTTGTAGTTTTTGTGCTGGACTCGAGCAGGCTGCCCTTGGCCGAGTGCTTCATTGCTTCCTTTAGGATCTGGATTGGCAAGAGCACTCTGGGGCGTGCTGGACATGAGAAATTAGAAAGAAAAGATTATAGGAAACAAAGTCCTTATTCTATAACAAATACATCTTGAGAAGAAAAGCCGTAATTGCCCAGACACATTAATTGGACTTTTGCCGAAGTGGATGGCACGAATTGAAGGTTGATAATCAGACAGGATGCAATGTACCAGGATGTCTTGCCATCATCGGTGTCACAGCGGGAGATCCCCCTTACGGAGATATGCGTATAGCGTGCCATATGTCCGTCACTGCACCTTCCGCTGTCAATACAAACAATTCACTCATGCGCTTTTCAACTTTTTGTTGAGGAAATGGCTATAGAAGCTGCTGTACTTGTACTCTCAATTTTTCTGCACTTTCGGTGACAGGGTACGAGCCAATACAGACAGATATGGCGGACTCAACGAACCCTGACGCTAATCGTGTAGTAGAGTCAAAGAAGGGTACGTCTTCGCGCTGCTTGGGCTTCCAAAAGCACAGCTAAGTGCTTGCAGTCTGGACTACGCTCATCACAAATACCAAATACCTCTCCGGCCTTCTCACTCTTGACTACTCTCTGAAGAAACATGGATCGACATACCCACTCATCGCTCTTTACACGGACACTTTCCCCGCACAGGGCCATCGTGCACTGGACATACGCAAGATACCCAAGAAGCGGGTCAATTACCTCCTGCCCTCCGTTCACAAGGATTTTAGCAACGATCCAAGGTTCTATGATTGCTGGAGCAAGTTGACGCCTTTCTCGCTAGTGGAATATGATCGTGTAGTGCAATTAGACAGTGACATGTTAGTAATGAGGAATATGGACGAGCTCATGGATATCGAGCTCGATTCTCCGGACAGTGATGGTTCTGGGGACAAGGTCTTTGCGGCGAGTCATGCCTGTGTTTGCAATCCACTCAAAAAGCCTCACTATCCGAAGGATTGGTGAGTGACACTGTTCAAGCCTGCAATTAGCGGTGTTCTCATCTGCCAATATTTCGACTTATGCTTTTGGTAGGATCCCAGAGAACTGCGCATTCACCTCTCAGCACCACGATCCGGAAACTGCCCAAAAAGAAGGTGCCCCAGCCTCAGCAGGTCTAGGAATGCCTAACGGCGGCCTTCAAGTCGTAAACCCCTCCAAAAAGCTCTACGATCTCATCCTCGAGCGTATGACGACCGATTCAGCAATCGAAAGCTACGAATTCGCCGACCAGTCTTTACTCGGCGACCTCTTCTACGGGCGCTGGGTTGCCCTACCCTACACCTACAATGCACTGAAAACACTACCATACGTGCATGAGCCGATTTGGCGTGATGATGAGGTTAAGAATATACATTATATTCTTAGTCCGAAACCATGGGACGAGAAGGGGGGGAAGGAGAGCGAGGAGACGCATAAGTGGTGGACTAAGGCTAATGCTGATAGACTTCAGGAAGAGAAGGGTGAGGGTATAGATGATGGGTTCTAGGTCCATACCTTGGCTTCATGGCTTATGATGAAGATGCATTGCTAGAGTTTTTGTACATGCGTTGACGAATTCATGGCATACGATGCTTTGCAGAATATAGCGTCCCGCAAAGTCTCATTCCCAACCGCATGCTTATGTCCCCACAAGTTCTCGGAGAATCCAGGAAGCATAACCATATCCTCGCACAAGCACCTACCGTACTGACTATCCTGCTCCCCATCCCATATCACCAACATCTCACATAACCTCACCACCACAATCTCCCCCACCTCCCTCCACCCCCCTTCTCTCTCATTCTCAATAATGTCAAACATATCCCTCCCCGCAAACAAAATACTCCCCCAGACAATCCCACCTCTCAGCCACTCAACATCCTATATCACCACCCTCCTAGCCCTCCTAACCAACCTCTTCTATTCCCCTACATTGCTCACCACTTGGCTTACCCAGGTCAARACCAAACCAAAGTAAATACCCTCTATCATCCCTATAATCCCCTCCATCATGCCCTCTGCTATCCCTTCTCTTCCTCTCCATACAATCTAATTAATCCTAGATTCCAACTCCCAAAACCACGCCGATTACGCGTACCTCAAGTCTCGCATCTACGCCTCCAGCACTCACAGCATCATGCAGAGACGCAGACTGGAACTAGTTTAGGCTTATTCAATCGACGGATGGGAGCTAGGAATGGGAATGGGAGAGCGGTAGCAAGAGCAAGTACAAGAGCAAGAGCAAGAGCAGATCCGCTACCGGCTATGAATTGGGGACGGATATGGCGGTTTGGGCGGAGGGTTGGTAGACGATAGAGAGGGGAGTAAGAAAAGAAAAGAAAGAAGAGATTTGGGTTTCATGATTAATTGAATGAACGAATCAATCTCGACTCATCATCAGGAAAGTCTTTTGTATGTATGGCTGTGAACGAACGTTTTCATTACGCCCATGGCATCATATATAACAAACACAAAAATCCACAGAATCTCTCGCAAGACAAGCCAAGCCCCAGCCCATTTAGTCAAACAAGCTCCCCCTAGCGCCAATGAACAATGATAAGCAAAGCAGCATACTATGCACAGCTGCTGGTTTTTGCTAAGCAAAAAAGCTCTCACACGCAATATGCAAAGGAGTGACGCCCATGATTCGCCGAACCAATGCAGCAACAGGTTAGATAGACAAAGCCGCCGAAAGCAAGTGCCATATGCAACTGTACGGATTGTATGCAATGGGATGCAAAAAGTGAAGACATGAACCAAAACGTCATCATCTATAGTCAATGATTGCAAGAATCATGATCTCGACCGACTAACCGCTGTTGGACCGTTCACGCTTCCAACTCTTCCACTTGTCTTTCGCACACCGTTTTTCACTTCTCTGCTCTCTGCACTTCTTCGTACGGGACTCCCTCTAATTTTTGTGACACCTAATGTCCCGCTTCCACTATTGCTCTTCATACTTGCGGGTGTTTTTGGCCTCGGTGGTTTATCAGCGGCGGGGTCGTCGTGCTGTGTCCAGTTCTCGACGTCTGATGTCAATTCTTGTAATGCTTCGTCATCTCCCGTTGTGCTGTATCGGGTGCTAGTAGTAGTAGTTGTGGTATAGCTGACGGCTCGCTTCTTCTCACTGCTATTGGGCGAGCGTGAGCTCGTTCTTCGGCCTAGAACTCGAAGCTCCCACTCTTCTTCACCCTCCCCTGGATTTTGGCCTTGACTTTTTCGGTGGCTTCGCATCTCGACGATTTGATTTTCTGGGTCTTCACCGGCAGCCATACCAGTGAAAGGTGTCGATGGTGCTCTTGCATATGGATGATGCCGCGAGTCCGTTCTGTTCATTTTTCTTGGCTGTCCAGGTGTTGGTGCTGGTAAATTCTCATCCGCACTCGCCGTCGGTACGGTCTCATTGTGATTTATCTCGCCCAGAGCGGAGCGCTTTCCTAGTTGGCTTGCACTAGGTGGCGTCGCATGCTGGCCAATACTCGCATGGCTTCGCCGGATTGACTTGGTAGGGGTCGATGGTAGAGCAGCAGCAAGCTTTTCCTTCAACACGTCTTCCCACCACCACTCACGAAATTTGCCTTGATTAAGATGCAGCCAATGTTGCTGAGGGCCAACCACCATACCTGGACGCATAAACCGCATGTATGCAATAACTTCATTAGCAGTAAAGTCATGACGATAAATCAGATACGCTCCGATAAGACAGCCTGTGCGGCCCAGGCCTGCCTTGCAATGAACAGCGATAACCTTGCCGTTTACAGTGATCATCTCATGAGCGATTCGAATGAATTTCTTGACCATGTGTAACGGTGGGCAAGTTCCATCATCAAAGATCATATCCAGGTGGTTTATGCCAAGAGCGGTGAAGTACGTGGGTGAATAGAGCTCTGAGTTTAGGCGTACGACGATCCCAACATTTCGCTTCGAGAAGTGTGACAAGACGTTCTTGAATGGGCTAGGGAGGTCGGATTGTTTAACAGCATGGTAGTCGGTAGGCACTTTGGCATATAGTGGTGAGGTGATTGGGATCGGCGCTATTGGTTGATGTTGAGGGGATGCAAGCGCAATGAAGTTCGGTGTCAACCAGTTGAAATCTCCTTGATCAACCCTCTCATATCGTTCGTATCTGATGAGATGTTAGGCATGAAGTCCGCATCTCTGACCTTGCTCACTTACTCTGCAATATCAAAGTTTTTAAAGCTTACTAGACCTTCTTCCTTGGCTTTCCATACTCCATAAACAACATCCTGAATGCTGATGCTAAAGTCCGCCTGACTGTATCCAGCATCTCGGAAAGGCATCATGGGTGGTTCTGCCTGCGCAATCGGCGCCAATGCCAGATGTGGTGCCCAATTTTGTACGACTATCATATAGCAAGCTAGTAAGCAGGCTGCATTTGCTCTACTCCGCGAATCCGGCTTGCTCCACAGCACGATTCCTCTACCTTCATGCATTGGGTCCCCAAGGACCTCATGTAGAAAGATGCTGAATCGATAGAGATGCCCAATGTGTAGTGGTCCGAAGTCTGCGTGGAAGCGATTGTAGAGTAAATCATCATCAACGGTAAAATATAAGGGAGGATGCACTTTAGGCCCAGATGACACTGTGAGCGGCCGGTGTGGTGACTTGGAGGACTTYTTCTTAGGAGAAGCTGACGGTATTGCAGGATATGGGAATGGTGTGTGTTCATTAGGAGGGTGCGTATATGAGGCTAGGTAGATTCGATCTGTGATCAAGTTAGCAGGATGAACAGAAATATGCAAAGTCCACACATTTACTGCGCCATCATGATAATAACTGGAACTTACTCTGGATATACTCGATAACTTGTCCATAGCTTGTTGTTGCATGAGTTATACTTGGTGTTACCGTCCCAGCTAACCCTGCCAATCCATAGCTTGTTGCTGCATCGGGGCCAGACGGTACTGCAGTTGACGGTGCTGCAGCTGGCGGGGACATCGCAACTGGCAGTCGCAGGTCACTCACGGACGAGAAAGTAAGTTTGAGCGTGGCAGCGGTATTGCTGTCCTTGTTGCGAGCTCGGGCGAATGCAGAAAGTGCGACGGAGAGGGTGGCTAATCCAGTGTTTATATGCCCAAACCCGTTGTTTATACCGATCCGGACCCAGAAATTGGCACGTGAATGGGCAACCTCTGTCAACGAACTCTTGATAAGTATAAGAGGTACAAAGAAGAGAGGATTAGTCGTCGCCGCGCAATGCGAAATCAATACTGATGTTGTGGTTACCTTCGGGTCGCTCCTGCCTAACGTAAACGGTCGATAAAAAGATGACGGCTACCAACCCTAAATCGGTAAGGCTGCCGAGGGCTTGTTTCCACGGCAACAATCGACCTCAGCCTTATCGGTCATCGAACCCCAACTTTTCTGCTCAATGCTCCATGAGTGTTGCACATGAGTGTAATGTCGAACAATCATGACCTAGAATACCCGGTTACCTTGTACGAGAATATGCGCCCTTGAGTCCCTATACGAAGTGGCTGACACGTTATAGAACCATATCAATCCCGCTTCCAACTCATCACCTCGCATCCTCCGCTCTTCGTGCCTTAAGCGTGGATGCAGAAATCTCACCACTCGTCCGTCGGACCTTCTTTCTGACGGCGCCCGATACGACCAACAGTACTACGCTCGATAATGCCACCGTTGTAAGCTCTGGAGCCCATCTTAATGAGAAACCGTCCTCGCCCGCGGTAACAGATGGCACGGAAGCAGCCGAAAGATTGACTGTACTTCACACCGAGTACAAGGCCACGACAAACCGGATGCTCAGAGTTGCTGTAAATGGATTTATGGAAAGTCTAGGGGTGGTTTTGGGAATAATGGAAGAACTGGATGTTGATGTGCTTGACAAAGTCGAATGATGCCCGTGCTGGTTATGATCAGGATAATGATGGTGACTGTGTCGAAGATACATAGGCCAGATTGGCTATAAGGCTGGTTATGGCTAATACTAGGGTCGAGCAGAGGTCTTCACGCCAAAAGGGCGATTCCGAAATTCCTCACGAAGTAAATCACGTTCAACCCCATCCTTTGGTATCTTGAATACTAACGGATGTAGGGAGCAGCGGGACCCATAAATATTATCAAGCATTTGAAATGTACTGATTTATTGTTTCACGTGTGCAAAGATTTTTGTCATAGACATGTAGAGGTTGCTTGGGTGGGATGGCAGATAGGTCGCAAGACGTCTCTCCCGACTTTCCATATTCTTCATGGGCAGTGTTAAGGCTGTAGGTAAAAAAAAAACCACGGCCTTGTTATCCGAGAGAGTTCCTTTTGAGCCCGATTCCCAACGAAAGGGTGACGTAGTGGTTCGACTTCCTTGCACCTAACCTCTAGCTTGAAGCCTTTACAAAGATGGGCGATTTGGCGTCTGATTTGTGTTTGCGGAACGTAAAGTATTGCTCACGAGGCTTTTGAGTCTGTTCGGAAGACATGTCGTGTGGCGATGTAAAACTATATTTGCTATGCAATTCCCTCGCCTGATCTTTGGGTGAATCTGGCTTGGTTTCCTGAATTTTTGTTACGCTTGTTGAATGTGATAGATCAATAGGCCGTTCCTCAGGTTTAGGACCGACTCCATGTTTTCTAATAAGGGGGTTACCTTCCCGGGTGATAATCATTTTCTCAGCCACGGGATACTTTGAAAAATAAGGCCCAGGTATCCGTCGAATGTGTTTCAATCTAGGGGGAAGCTTCGGTGCTTGTCCGGAGGACAGGTGTCGACGAATTTCCATAGGCTCCACGTCCAGCTCAGGGCTCTTTTCTGATAGCTCTGAACCAAGCTTATCAGGTGACTTGATATGGGCTTCTTCAGTCTCCATTTCGGAGATAAAACGGATTGGGGAACTAGGATTACTGGCATTCTTGCGGGGTCCTCTGCTCGTCTTTGTCTCCTCCCCTGTTTCACACTCATGGTACTTCCCAGTCTCTAACTGAGAATTGGAAGGGTTATTCTCTGCTAACACCGCATTCGTCTTACGAAACAACGTATCAGATGGAGGAGGTAAGCTCTGCCCGTCTTTTAGGTATCTCCCAAGCGGGCCTAAATGGGAGAGGTGTGTGCGGACGAGCGGCTGGCTTGTCACCTGGTCGAAGTGGTTCTGTCCTCCGCGTGATTTTGGATTATGCTTAGCTTGAGGCTTCTCATCTGCAGCCACGTACCTTTCAATAACGATAGGGTCAGTCTTGTTATACCTTATGAGGAGTGACTTCTGATAGCGAACGGGCGAGCTTTTCAATGGAAGACTACGCTTTTGGGCCCTCACCACACGTAAGGGTACTCGGTCTCGACCAGGTGGGTGTGCTTCGGAATCTTTGCTCTTGCTTTGATTTGACTTGCGTGCACGCAATCGTTGCCGCAGCTTAGCGATCTTTCCAGCGAACCCAGCGGAATTGGTATCGCCATCATCTAAGGCGACTGTTGGAATTCGAAGATTCTCAAGTTGCCGTTCAAGAGAAACGGACTCCGCCTCTGCTTCAGCTTCAAAGAGAGCTTCTTGTGATTTCCCAGATTCAGCTTGGGAAAAACAATGTGCATCCGTAGCGAACGGCCGCAGGGGTATAGCGCCAATCTTAGGATCGTTCAGAGACCAGCTTTGGAGTCTTTGCGTAACGATATTACTATTCCAGAAGCTCATTTTCGCGGATCCGCGGCTGGCCGCACTCATTCGCTCATTGGCAGCAGATGTAGCGTTAACCCGTGATTTTGCTGTTGTTTCGCAGTTCTGGTCGCGACTGGGAAGGTCGAAACGGTTACCTTCTTCGCTGTGAGGAGCCGTTGATCTTGCACGGATTGTAAAATGAGTATACGGAGCATCCAGCTTTGTAGTCACGTTACCAAGACCAGAGCTGTTGAAAGTAGACTGAATGAGGGTGTCAGCGCGGGATCCGTGAACAATATTTGGTATACTGACTGTCAAGCTCATGCCTTGTTCGGAGAGCATTCCAAAACAACCCTCCAGGATCACACAGTCGGATTCATCGGGAGTAGTCTTAGTACGAAGGAGGTCGGGCATCACATCCATAGTTGATGGTAGGGAGCCAAACACTAAAGTCAGAGGAGCAAGGGAGCTATGAGCCACGGAGTACGGCGGCGAATCGAGAGTTATCTTTTGAGCTAGTGAAGGATCGCGAACATAGAACGTGACCATATCTCCTGGTTGAACAACCTCGCCTAGGACTTGAAGCTTCTCCGCTTCAGTATCTTGTTCATCTCCAGTGCTCAATTGAAATGCTTGCTGTTTCGGACTATAAGTAGAATCTGGGTCCAGTGCCAGTAAACCCTGCTTTTCGCCCCAACCACCCCCACCGCTAAGCACCTTGTGAAGTCGGCAGCCAGAGAGAAGAGCTTTGTGAAGTTCATCGAGCTCCGAGCTTACTTCATCAATTTCGCAACCCATATGTGGAGCGTATCCTCGGGGCTTTACAAGCGCCCAAACTTCAGCAGGCTGATCAGGAATGCTGCCATTTCTGATACCCGTAGTTATTGCTTGTTCCAATTCATTTGATGCGGGGATACTCGCTTCCGGCGAACCACCAGCACTTACTCTGCGGATAATGTTACCAACAGCGGCTTTGATGGTCCGAGGAGGCGTGATTGGAGTCAAATCCGAGTGTAGGGATTGATCCACAGAAGTCTCCTTTGTCAGTCCGGTTAAATCAAATGCTTGCTGCGGTAGCCAGACTTTTTGCTCGAGGACAAATCGGGCATTGAATTGATGTTCCTGCTGGAGGATCCAGCGTTGGGCGAACAACGTAGCGGTCCTGCCATTCTGAAAGACCGTATTAGCGACAGGCAATTCCAGCATTCGCGACACAAATTCTTGACGTGCGAACTTTGGAACTTCAGTATCCGCGCCGGTGGAGGACGGGATTGTGAACGTGAGCGTACACCTTTGCTGGATTGTCATTGTCTCTCGTTCTTGTGAGTCTCGCTGCGTGGTCCAAAGGCTTGGAGCTGCAGAGCTATCAAGGACAGCCACGGAGACACCCTCTGACCCATCTCTGATAGTAGCTTCTGCGGATGAGTTTCTGGGACTGGCTCCACTCATAGGTCCACCTCCTTTAGTAGGAGCACATGGATACGGTATTCGATCAACAACGGCTGCCACGATGTCGAATACCTGGCCTGATTGGGAAAGCTCAGCTTCCTGACGCAGAAGATCTGGTATGAAGGCATTGCCGTCTTCCAATAGACTCAGATGAGCTGGAGTGACCAGAATCACTAGCAACAGGGTTCTGTTTTCATCTACTTTGGCCCTCCGATGCTTCCATAAGCTAAGTTGTGAAGACTGGTAAGGGTTAGAATATCTATTACAGTAATCGAAGGACCTAACTACGGATGATTTGGTCGACTTACAATTGCTACAGGCGAAGACGATAATAGAGACCAGCATCTTGGAGATGAGCCTGTATACCGGTGGTCGACATGATAATTCCTCCGAGGCTTCGAGGTGACAGATCGGAAGAGAATTTTCTCGGGATTCGATGCCCAATAGAAAGACCTGGAATCTGTTTTCGAAGACTCACCCAAGCATCTGAGAAGGCCTACACGGAGAATAGTGCTGGACTGACTTTTCATGGCAGGCTTGCCTATACATGAGCCGGCATTGATGGTTCCGTGCCTTTACGCCATCTTGCACATTGACACGCAAATGAGTCAAGTTATGCTTATTCTATTATTGGAGCGAATCAATAGCTCTCAACCTTTCACAACAAGCAGGGGTGATTTAGTAGCATATGAATCCTTGCAGTCCGAGTTCTGAGTGAGCACCGATACAGCGTACCAGAGGTTTGGTATACGCGAATTGGGGCAGTTGCAAGCATCATCGGCTCGACGATGCTATAAAGTACTAGCGCAGGTCTCGAACATCGGGGTGTCGGAGTGTCGGCTGATCGCCCCCTACTAGCGCTGCCTGAAGCAATCTCTTTTTGGTGACGAGCGAGGAGACGGGCGAGAGGGGCTAATTTCATTACTGCTGCAACCAACCCTCTCCTCTCTTTCTAGATTCTCTCCACGACAACAGACAAAACATCGACAATCTCCTCATTTCCTGACATGATCGCTGATTCGCAGCTTGTTCGTGTCCCTTATCACCATTCTCCACACCAGCTCATTTCCAAGTCTGCTCCTTGTTCGCACTCACCACACGGTCGCAGTCTGTGCCCCCTGCATTGCAGTGTGAGAACCCTACCCGCGATACGCAACTTGATAATAAGCTTGCAGCTGGTACACTGCAGACCGGGGGAATTCCTTAGAACTATTTAGGACTAATGCTTAATGTAGCCTGGAAGATCCGGCCTCTCTGACTTGGTGGAGTAGCGAGCATTGCACATCTAGTATGGTGCGCTGTCTGGAAAAAGCAAAAGATCATCAACACGGGCGTGCCGCAATGCACTAAATCTTCCGCAATATCGAAGCTCTTGCACTGATTGTGTGGAGCCTCAAGGCTGGGAGGAAAGGCCATAGCAGACGATCCTACTCTAGGTACCTATGCACGCCGATAAACAGTAAGCACCATCCAACATGGCTGCTGCAAGTCGGCAGTTGCGCCAATAATCTCATAGCCCCCAGCGGCCATAGTCTGCATTCCCCCCTCACGATCGAGGGCGCTACTGGTGATAGTCGTACCACCAGAGAAGGTGTGGGGGGTAACGAAGCAGGTAGATGTAATGGCCGTAATATAGAAAATTATTATTGTAATAAGCACAGCAATTCTCGATTCTTCTTTTTCCCTGCACAGTAAATTGGAGGAAATAATAAATTTGAATCAAAGTGTTCTCAGAAGACGAATGCTGTCAAATGAGCAAATGAGATTATGAGACTGGGCTACCTAGCGTCCGTTTCGGGGTGCTTGTTGGCCCTGGCCCGCCAACGTCGACACTTCAAAGAACAACATCCCACACCCTCTACGAGGCTTCCACGCTCCTTACAACTCACTCTTTTGGTTTGACCATCATTTGGCTCAATCCTGCCAGAGTCATCTCTGGTTGGTATTGTCGCCGTCCGCTCCTTTATCTGCGAGTTTCTGCCTCTGATCGCTTTGTACACTCTTTCCAGCGAATTCCAACGGGGTCTTTAAAGTCAGCGCCTTTTACCCACGAAGTCTGCGCTCCGGATGTAGGCAGCAATTGCTTGCTCCTACATTCACATCGAAGAACGTCATTTGATTTCAAATCCGGCTACCCCTCTCCTGACGACAATTCACTCCTTACTGTTAATTTGAGTACACTACACCACCGCACGGATTACCGTACCTACACACGAATCCAACTACGATCCTATGCTTTCCAACAAGTGCTGGCCTTGACATCGCCGCAATAAGACTACAAGACACGGACCGACATGGCGGAAGTCCTAGCTACGCAATCACATCTGGGCATGGACACAACGAGAAACCACAGCTCGACTGGCCCTCTACCAAATCCGCCGTTTGTCTTCCCAGTTCCATCTGATGTCACGAGTGAGGCATACGCTCATGGGAGGTCTTCCTCTAACCTGGTTGTTAATGGATCTCGACGTCCAGCATCCCGTTCAAGACCTCAGCAGCTGTCCCTAAACGCATTACCGGCCTTCGAATTCAGTCCGTCCAGTCCAAGCCCAATAGATCGTCCTCACAGCCCGGCACGTTCACCAACAAGGAGAACACCTCCTCCATATCATTTGGGCGGACATAGGAGAAATGGAAGTGAATTCGTTGGTGGTGACATTTCTAATGGCGGACCAGTGCTTGTTAGCTCAAGCCCTACACGGAACGAACACTCTAAAAGCCATCAGAGCGACGCAACTGGGCATGAGGGCGGTGACCTTGCGTCTGACGGCCAAGTCTTCCGCGCTACGAGCTTTCTACAGTGCGAGGATCCACCGCGTAGCCAACTCGACGCTCGACCTACACCAGCTAGACGTGGCCACGCACATCGGCGATCTGGTGCAATATCGAATCATGATCTCTCCACGATCCTGAGGCCGTCAACTGACGGAAAAGGTGGCAGCGCACCTACAACACCCTTGGATGCTAGTTTTCAGCACACTCCTCCGATAGATCAATCAATATCCCAACCTACTACGACATGTACTACGCCTTCGATACCAATGACAGAAGGTCAATCTTCAAGCACTAGTGAACAATTACGAGCTCGAGCGGTCGAGTTCTCTGACGTCCTCGAGTACATTCCTCGGCCTTTGTCGACCATTTCATCGGAAACATCAAGTAGCATGTCGACGATTCGTGCTAGCCATTCTGTAACCAATAGCATAACGTCTCTCGGTAGTGGTGGCACATCGAGTTCTCCATCTGCAGCTTCTCCTCGATCTCGACTTGAACCTGCGCTGGAGCAGGACCAAGTAAGGGCGAGACCAAGTACAGCTGGACCTCCCACATCCTTTCCCTCTGGAATTGCGAGGTGGGACTCCGCAGACATCAAGACCCCGATGCACCGCCCATCCACAGCACCGACAGAAAGTCCTCCTACACCATCAGACAAGATTACCAGAGTCAAACCTTCACAGAGGGTGTTTCCGACTACAGAACAACCTCATATCAGCCTATTCCCGGGATCCAGCATATCAGACTCCGAGCTGAACGCCGCAACTACAGTGTCGGTAGTGTCAAACCTCCAGCAACTGAGGCGGCGTCCAAGTCCTTCTCTGAACTCAGCCACAATCAGACCAAGGACGTCCCCAGAACCAAAGATAACAAAACGACAAAGGAAAAGGAAGTCATTGGCCGATCTATTGTCACGGAAGGCAAAGCAAGAGAAGCAAAGAGATGATTCGGTTAGCCGTCGCTCGCCCACGCCTCCCTTAAGGAAGTCTCCGCTGGAAGCTGATTTATCCCTCGACGATTTTGATTTTGACAATGACACTACCTTTGTCACCGAGACAGCCTCACCTAAAGCCTCGGGGCTCGCCAGTCTCCAAACAGATTCATCAGCCTCGAGATCTGAGGAATTTGTCCCGCTTGCAGATTGTCACTCGRCTTCCATGCTTGACATTGATGCTGCACTAGGATCCCTCGAGACGCCAAGCTCTGGACCAGCATTCGATGATGTTGTTGCAGCTGGCACTAGTACGAAACGTCGAATGCACAGCAGTGGGGTCACTGGGGGATTTGCAGGTCCGGGGATGCATTATCACCGTCGGGCTGAAAGCGCTCCAGAATTGGATGCTATTGACCGTTCAAGGTTTGGGTTTCCACGCTTAGGTAGCGATCCTGTGATGGCGATTGAGGAGGAGGAAGAGGAGGAAGAAGACGACGAGGCAGTAGCCAGCGCAACCACAACACAGATAGGCCTCGGCGTCAATATTGTGGAAGCTGCTAGCATGCACGACGAGCCAATACAGCGGCGAAGAAGACGAACAAAGCCGGGAAACCCCCTTAAGACCGAATCGCCGCAACAACGTTATGAAGAAGGCTTTGGCTCTATTGAGATCGTAGGCGCAGATGAGGAACCTCGGTTTTCTGTGGTTACAAAGTCTTCAGACGAGTCAACTATTACACCTACTCTATCCCACGATCCTCTTGAGACACGGCCTGCTTCTGCTCCATTTGAATTGATCATGCCAACGCCCGCTTTGACCTTTGGGACATCAGAAACCCCTTCGGTTGTCTCTTCTCCCGACTTCAATCAAACGTCCTTTGACGTTCCTCGTATCCACACGGCAACTTCATCTATCACAGACAGAGCAACGTTGAGCTCAAATCGGACAGGCGAGAACAGCATGGGCGTACATAGCTCGGTCGACGATGTTCCTTCGCTGACGAGTAGTGCATCTACAATGAGCGCTCGTCAGCCTAGGGTTTCAAGCAGCACAAACACGTTCTCGTCAGCCGAGCGATCTTCTTCCCTTTCAGCTGCAATTCCTACCCGTACGCGTCCGGTCTCGGCTGGTAAGCGTGCGAGCCTCGCTAGTCTTAGCAGACTGGTCGGGAGCTCTTACAACAGGAGTAAGCTGAATATCGAAATGTCTGCGCCACCAGACTCAGACGAACCAGTTGAGAAGAAAAAGGGTCATCGAATCAGCCGGTTGATGAAGTTCTGGAAGTCGAAGGAAAAACGCTCGGCTTCATGAAAAGCAATCCATACGTCTTGCAGTCAGAATTAAGAGTACGATCTTCGGCGTTTTGAGCGATGGCTATAGCGGTCGGAGGTTACACAGGTTACGGGACATGAGGTCATTTATTCTTCTTTGCTAGGACATTTACGGCGTTGATTTCTATGAGACAAACCCCTTCCCCTATTTATGAGCAATCTAAAACTTTTACGCTTTGCATCAGAGCATACGAGACGTACGCCTCTACATATTCTCCACACGCAATTCATACTGGCTAAAACAATGTGCTGCTGGGCGGCTCATGACGTGGGACTTCCATACTCTGGGCTGCTCCTCACGGAACAGGGATTGTCAGTGCCAAAAGCAAATACCCTCTGTATCCAGAGAGTCTGTCAAGCATATCCACTTCTCTTGATAAAGCGGATACACCCCCCAGTGCAATCCACTTCATCTCTAGCATGCACGCTCATCTCATATTCAGCATGGCAGCTAATTACGATAGCCCCACAATTGCAACTTCTTCTTACGATTTACGACTTCAGTAACTGTCGCTGATACAATGTGGTGCTCGCTTTCCTGCAGGGAAATGAATATGCAGCTCGCATCTTTCCCATGCATGAGCATAGCTAGCTAATTCGCTTTAACGATTACCTTACTTCTACTGTCACCTTACTTCTACAGTCCTCTATTACCAGCAAGAATCATTAACTCCTTGTTCTAGATGCTTGTGAGCGTCCCTGACCCAGTGACCGGCAAAGACGCAGGTCCAGGATTTCGGGAACAGCGATATCTTGTCATGGGGCTGAACGAGTAGAGTGCCGAATGAGTATGGTGAAGTCCGTAGCGATGAGAAGGGAGGGGGGGACCTAAGGTAAGGTAATATCTCTAACCCGAAAGCTCTGCTTGCGAAGCATAGGGTTTATCAGAAGTCTCAGGCCTAATCCAGGAAGCGACATATGATGCGCATAAGAGTGGTTCCGGATGGTATCCTATTCCGTATTTCTAAATTCGAGATATCATCGAACAGGTCACATTGCCATGGAAAATATCCAAAGTACCTTACCATCCTGTTATTTTCCAGCTCTTGGCCCCTTTCAACGCACTTGCAATCCCCATACCTGCTCCACCAACAGTCCTATCTTTTAACAATGCAGAGAACAAGTTGACGCTGCTTTTTCGATCTGAAGTCTATGAGGCCAGCACCCATTGTGTCGGCCCACCTCATTTCATCTATCTTAAACACCCAGAACCCTCCTTGCGGGCCTAGTATCATCACCATCCCCGACAACCTTTCGCTATCGTGTCATGGGGAAATTTGGTCCCGCCCTTTGCTTCAACAGTTTCCACAGGCCAGTCAACTGACTGTCTGCTAATATTTCAAATCCCTCTTGACTCATTTCCAAGGAATCCCGATGCACAAATTGAGTAGAACTGATCTGACTGAGTTGGTTGCAGCTGGCAAGGTTTTTCTAGCTGAAGTTGATTTCAAAACCTCAGCCTTCCTTTCCCCCACGTTTCCCCTCAACCCTATAGGTCCACGTCGTCCTCGTGGTCAATCGCCACGTTGTAGTGAAGTCCGTGCGCGATATCAGCCCGAAAAATACCTTCTAGATAGCCAATCGGCCTAAGAAAGGAATCACGTGGAGAGTGTAGGACTGACTCTTCTGTGCTTTTAGAATTTTCCGGAAAATATGAATTCGTGGTAAATACCTTTTCGACTATGAATGAAATCTCATGCGKGGTATGTATATCTAGTAAAACGATTAAAAGTACCTGATTGAGTGTTCTTTTTCGATCGGGGTTCTGGTCTCAGATACCGGCTGCACATGATACAGAAACAAAAACAACAATAACGTGGGACGTTTGAGGTCCCATTGGAAGCAGTGGCTCCCGTACCGAGCAATGTCAGCTTTCGACCGCCCACCGTCTCCCCTAACTCTCCGTCTTCCAACGCCACGAACACCAAGGAAACGTCCCTGATACACTTCAATCTCACCACGTCTCCATCACATCTACCACACCTTTCCTACACCAACCTCCTATACTACCTCCTTCCCTTTTACCACAACACCAATATCCTCCCCCTTTCAACTCTAAATCGTATCCCTTCCCAGCGACACCAACCTCTTCCCCCAATTCACCACTTAGACAGGCCCCACAAGATGAGGCTGCGGAATCCTAGATCTGACGACAGGGGACGTCGTCAGGCTGGCGTTTTCTTTGGCTTTCCATGCATTAATGCCCAATGTCAGCGCTAAAGCAGCGCTGCCTTGTCCCTCAACATCTTCACATCGCCAAATGCCTTAGATGACAAATTCATAATCTATATATTTCTTCAGATCGACGCACGGCAAAGTACGCATTCTCCTCTTCTTTTACTACATAAGTAGCCAGACCACGACTGAATATATATCCCAACCACAGGAGTTGCAGATGGTAACTAGCGGTAGCGATCGCGGCAATGAAGGACTCTGATTATCCTGACTGGGCTCTCCAGTCTTCGAAGAATGGTTGTTCTCCTTCGGCAGGGACCCCTGTTACTACGATTACATCTTACCCTGATGACAAGCTTGTCGAGAAATACCACAAGATTCAAGATGAATCGAACATGGGTCGAGATAATTTGAGGGATTTACAAGCCAAGAATCATCAAGCCAAAAAGCATGGCAAGCAACGCCTGAGCGCAAATATATCGGAACAAAAAGACCATGTCAAGGCACTAGAGAAAAGGTAAACATCACCTTCACCCTACACAACACACGTCATGTCCGACGTCTGCGTTGTACTTATACTGCGATCGAATGCTGTCCACTGACCCTAGTCTTTTCAGAGAGCGAGACCTCCGCAGAATTGCCAACAACCAAGTCATCAATCGAGGAGGCATCGTAGACTCCGGTCACGACTATGCCAGTAAGGTTAATCTTGGCAAACCTCCTCCCGTCCACACGCCATCTCCGCGGCAGCGAAAAGATGGAAGACGACCAGACGAGCGGAGGAGCAACGATCCTCCTGCAGACAGTTCACGTTCGAAGGGCTTCGCGCACAAGAGGGCCGACGAGGCTGCAATCAAGAGATCTGGATTGAGCTTCCTTGAAGCGGAGAGAGCCAAAACGAGAGCCATAACCCAGAAGGCCCCCGGACAAAGAGGTGGTCGGAACAGAAACACTAGAAGGGGGAACGAGCGTATCCTCAAGCCTGAGTTCGATAGCGACAATGGAGACGAAGTTGATGCGATGGTGAATGATACAATCGTGGGCTCGTTTGGGAACAAAGTATCTATCGTCCCTAGAACATGGTAATCTGATAGATAACAAGCCCCAATTCAAAGGTTTATCTGCGTGCGGAATTTTCTTTCTTATAGGGGAGTAGAAAGAGAGTATAGGGGGTTCAAAAAGGAGCATGAGGAAGCTGAGCAAAGCGGCGAGCCCTTAGTCAGCAGAGGGTCAAGTGTTGCCCTTCGTTCGGGGGCATATTATATATATCGCCGCTTTGCTCTCCCGTCCTATTTCAGTATGCCCCGGTTCAGCCTAAAGTCAGCACCATAAGAGGGACAGCACCCACCAGGAAGGGATATCTCCCATCTGCACTTTCAACTCACTCCGTTATCCACCCTATCCACTTATCATCTTTATCTGTCTCCCCTACCCACTTGAACTTGCCATACTTACTCTCCAGATAGCTCAACACAGCCCACCGCCCTTTCATTACTGCCGCAGCCCTCACGGACCCGAAACGGCCGCCTTTGACGTTCACATCGACGCCCATCTCCTCCACCAGCCATCGCATAGCTCTCAGGTTGCCACTCTTGGCCGCCATCTGGAGCGCGCTCCCGTACTTGCCACAGCGTGCGTGCACGTCCGCACCCGCCGTCACGAGAAGCTTCATGGCTGGTACGCTGTCCCGCCCAGGCAAGCCGCCAGACGATATGGGCTCTGATTTCGCCGCTGCTTGCAGCACGCTGCCGTACTTACCCGCCGTAATGGTGGCGTCCGCACCGTGCGCCAACAGTAGCTTTATGGTATTGGGATTCTGCGTATACGCCGCCGCGTGCAGCGCCGAGCCATACTCTGCGCCGCCAACGGCGTTAACTTCTGCGCCGGCAGCGAGTAGCGGCTCGACCATGGCCCATCCGTAGCGCGCTGCTGTCTCGAGCGGCAGGTGCATCTCGCCATCCGGCATGTTAGGGTCTGCACCTGCTTCGAGGATCATTCGGGCAGTGCTCGTGGGTCCGTTCTCGAGTGCTAGGAGCAGCGGGGTGGTAATAGTGTCTCCATTGACGTTGGGATCGCGTTCCGGGCTGGTGTAGACTGTGCTTTGGTTGACGTCCGCCCCACGCCGCAGGAGCAAATCGATTATCAGCCGTCGGTTGTTGCGAACTGCACTTTGGTAGATAGTAGGGTTGGCGGCGATGGCGGCCGCCAGCGGGCTGCCCCATCTGCCTCCATGGTAATTAGGGTTCGCGCCTTCGTCCAAAAGCCAGGAGCACATCTCCAGAATTGCCCAATAAGCAGCACTCTGCAACGCCTGATCGAGGTAGCGTTCACGGTCTTCTGTTGTCATGGGTTCTTCGAGCAGGCGGCTAATCATCTTTTCGCCCCCAAAAACAGCTCGACTGAAAATTTCTAACTTGACCCCGATGTTGGCCCCGTGGTGAAGTAACAGCTCAACCAGCTGGAGATTACTGGCGTCATTTACGGCACATGCTAGTGGACATCCATAGTCTTTGTTATCAATGTTAGGATCGGCCCCACGTTCCAGCAGGAAATGCGTCATATCAAGGTCCCCGTTGGCACAAGCCGTAACAAATGGACCTTGCCTTCCAGTAACCACAAACTTAGTGTCTTGGGGAATTTGGTTGAGATCTGCTCCGTACTCTATTAGGAGGTCCACAGCGTCCTTGGCTCCAATGTCAACGGCTACCTGTTTGCCAAGATCATCAGCAAAATTTTGGTTCAAGTCGCTTCACACTCAGTATTTTTCGTKCACGATTGAGACTCTATTGGAGTGGCTTACTGTTACTGCTTGTTTCCAGTCACCTGGAAGATTAGGGTCTAATCCGTATTCCAGTAGGTCTTTCAGTTCATTTAGTTGGCGCTTTTCGATTGTTCTCTCGAGCGTGGAAAAATCATCACTAAAAACTGCGCCCTGATCCATCAGCATTTTGAAGATTTCTTTCGGAGCGTGCTCGAATGCCGCGGCAGCAGTTGAACAGCGTGATGAGGATGAATTAAGGACTGCTCCCTCTTCAAGCAGAAGAGGTATTAGATCAGTTAGCTCGTGCATGATAGCCCTTCTGATTGAGCCATAATCTACTTCGGAGTCATGAATTGCTGCCCCTTTATCCAAGCTATATCTGACAATAGACTCATTACCTGACATGAGGGCATAGTGAATAGTATAACCGTTCTCGCCCTTCGGCCCATTGATGTCAGCACCAAGCTCCAAAAGAAGGTCGATCGTGCGTCTGTTGCCTTCCTTGGCAGCATATTGTAGAGGCGTACAATTTACTCGAGGGGCAACTAAGTCGAGGTCCACGCCCTTTCCGACGAGGTACCGAAGCACGCCTTCCGGGTTCTCCTTGCAAATCCCAACGACCCTACAATAGCGTTAGCGATTAACTTCCTGTTGCTGATCGCCAGAGTTACTATACCACTCCCGGGTTCCCAGATTACAATCTGCACCGTGTTCAAGCAGCATATCCGCCAGCGTCAAGTCACCTTTACCTTCGTTGCAGGCATGATTGATAGCCAGGTTAAAAGGGGAATCGCCCTTCCCTCGCCGATTTACATCAGCCCCTCGACGAATGAGCTCTCTCGCCAGATCAATCATACCCATCTTGATGGCAACCCCTAACGGGGTACCGTCTTTGGAGACAGTGTCAACAAAAGGGTCGTGGTTGAGGATCGTCCACGCAGCTTCCTCGTCGTCTTGCTTGATAGCAACGTGCAGCGCAGAACCATCACTGTCTGTCCAGACATTACAGTTTGGATTCTTTTGGAGCAGCTTCTCCAGGAACCAAGGATTTTTTTCGTGTCTACGCACAGCTTCTAAGAAACCTTCTTCCTCGGTTTCGGCACCGCGTTCAAGTAGGATTTTGGCCATTTCTCTTTCACCTGTCGAGATAGCGGCGTGAAAGCAATTGACGTAGAGATTACCCGTGACATTGAGATCTGCCCCTGCGTCAAGGATGGCTAGGAAAGTGGACATGTCCCTGCCTTCGATCGAAGCCTCCAGAGTAGACACTCTGCGGTGGCCTGTAGATAGATTTACGTCAGCCCCACCCCGAGTGAGTGCCCTTACGACCTGGCTATGCCCCTTTCTGGCGGCGATGGTAACCGGAAATCCACACAATACAGACGAAGATCCTTTGTTGACATCAGCTCCTCGTCGGAGCAGCAGCCGGACCAGAGATAATGACCCAGACTCGGCTGCCGCATACAAGGGAGTACCTTCCGAGTCACCGATGCCGTTGAGATCAGCTCCAGCAGCCAAAAGTGCGGTTACCATGTGGGTATTACCTGCTGCTGCTGCCTGATATAGTGATGATCCATGAGATGGCGAGCCAACTTTCAAGTCAGCGCCGGAATTGAGGAGTAGTGCCACTGCCTCGAAATTATCTCTAGAGGCTGCTGCGATCACAGCTGTGTTGTAGCTTCCACCCTGGGCATTGACGGCAGCACCAGCGTCTATCAGCTGCTTCATGACATCGACAGAGCCTCCAAGGGCAGCAATCTGTAAAACATTGCCAAAATCTCTACTTAGGAAGTTGGGATCGGCACCCTGCTGGAGAAGATACCGTACAACATCACTATGGCCGTGGTAGACAGCAGCTCCAAGTGGATATTCGAACTTTCCCCCTCTCTTACTGATCTCAGCTCCATTCTCTATGAGTGACTGAAGAAGAGCAAGATCACCAAGGCTAGCTACCCAGTAAAGCATGGGGGGTAAGGATTCAACCGACTTTTTGATGTCTCGGCGGTACATAAAATCTCTAGAGGTTGATTCAAATTTGGTATCTGGATTCCATATGTTAAGCCAGTTCACATAGGCTTTGCTGCTTTTTGAGTCGAAAAAGCTTTCTGCGAGGTGTCGAAGTCCTGATTGTCCACTCGTCGATGCCTGATTCCAATGAGATATCCAATTACAAGCAGCATATTCGAGCAAAGGTGATTCAATGAAATCGAGCTCTACAGCTATCTCTCCTCGGTTGAAATGAAGGAGATAGAACAGACAGCATTCAGCCAGGTACGTGTTGGCAAGTTTTTCCGAGGCGTAGAAGTTAGATAGCGCACCCGTCTCGAGCCTTTGGGATGCAATATACTCTTTGACGGAGTAATGGCTCAGTGAAACAACTTTGAATTTGTTGTTATTCGTGTATGAAGAATAGAAGCCGCCGTGGATCCAGAGCTTTTCACTCAACCAATCATCGGAGATATGTACACGAAACTCCACGGTCGACACTGTGACAAGAGTTCCACAGAGCTCGAGGATCAGATTTTCATCAAGGAGGCGAAAGAGGTCCAGGTCAAAATTCTCGCTCCCCGGTTGGAGTACGGCGGCTTCTGCAAGTTCCTGGAGTAGGAGAGGACGTTTTGCGAACGCAAGCCAGTGCAATGCAGACTGCACGTATGGCTTGTGACGAGACGTCACATTTTGGAGGATTCGGTCGTAGGTCTGTTCAATTGTCTCCGGCATTCTCTTTAGCTCTATGTGAAGCATGGCAGGAGAGACGCACTCCTTCACAATATCAAGCTGGCACACGGCCCATTGAAACCTGTTGAGCCATGAGCACATGAAACAACACTTGGGGGATCAAAAGACAAGCATACATTCCGTGAGATCCTTCAACAACAGCATTCAAGATTTCTTCTCGAATCGCCGGTTTCCATCGCCAAAGCTTGGCGTCTCGGACGATGGCA
The DNA here is from genome assembly GCA_000444155.1 of Cladonia macilenta KoLRI003786. Lineage (NCBI taxonomy): Eukaryota > Fungi > Ascomycota > Lecanoromycetes > Lecanorales > Cladoniaceae > Cladonia > Cladonia macilenta. Next base: position 688,069 of record KE598570.1, read on the forward strand.
TTACCGACGTAAACCTTTACATCTGCGTCGATTACAGCGTTCTCGATGCAGATCGTGCGAGAGAAGGATGGGCTCAAGACCGCGTCAATGTCCGGTTCCTTCCTGCTAGTGATCAACAAATTGAGATTGCTGGGCAGAGACCCTTGGACGAAAGTTTCGAAGAAGAGCTGTCTCTCTTCTGTGGGGCATTCATCCAGCGCATCGATCATTAAAAAGGTCCTACTTGTCCGAGATATTTCGATTGTGATGACTTCCACAAGCTCATCTACGCTAGGTTGCTCCAGGCCATTGCGTTTGGTGTAGAGGTTGGCTGCAGAGTCTGGCATGACCATCCCCGCAGAGATAAGCTGGTAGATAACAGACTTGAGCAGGCTTACAACGGTCTGCTTCCCGCTGTCACCAAAATCAAAGTAGAAATAGACAATGCGATTGGAAGGATCCGCTCCGTAGTTGTGACTCATGTAATCAATAATTGTCGAACACAGGATAGTCTTACCGGCTCCAGGGATCCCTTGAATCCACAGAGACTCCCCTGGTTTGTCCTTCCAATTTCTGAAGTCCTCAACGTCGAAGATCCATTTTGCCGTGTCCGGCTCGTGCTTACTCCTCGATACCCTGTGGTTCTGCTCAGGGTCACTTGTCTTGTACCATGTCAAGATATCGGTACGTTGGGAATTTCTTTGCTGTTCATCAAATCTGTGAGACTGCTCGTTCAACATTCGAGTATTACAGGCGGACAAGATAAGTTGCAAGGTTCCTTTCTGCTTCACGATGATATCCAGCTTCCGTTGGATGTTACTCGACTCGAAAGGCCATATGAGCTTGCTCTTCAATCCCGGCCTGGCGAGTGGCTTGAGCTTTTCTCGAAGCTCGGTCAGAACAGTCTCACAGGCCTTCATAGCGGAGATGCATGCCTGGGATACAGAGAGTCCCGTAGCACTACTTCCATCGGCTAAGAACCAGTTATCTAGGAGCGAAGCTGAAGCGCCCGATGGTGCTGCGCTGAAAGGAAGTATTCCCTCGAGCTTGTCCAGTATTGCTCCCAAAGCCTCAACATCTGTGATGATTCTTGAGATTTCATCGTGGGCATCCTTGATCTGGCCACGGATCTGGTAGCAAAAGAGAAGGACAGAATGGGAGATTTGCACGACTGCAATGAGGCTTGCAGTCAGGCTTAGTGGGTCCGTCATTTGTGAGCGAATTCGCAATATTGGTGAATTGCTTACGTTCTGCGCAGGACGTGTGCCGCAGAGCTAATTTGGATGCATCGACACCTTTGCAAAAGCCCCGGACTTGGCGGATTCAGCTGAAATCGCCTGTGTGGGTAGTTGTCACTCCGTGCAGCCTTCTGGTGCCTGGATGCAGGTGCAGTATCGAGAAGAGAGAACTTTGCTTTAGGTCAAGAGAGTAGCTCATTTTTGTAGTGACCGGCTCTATTCTGCTGGCGAAGGGTGTCATATTTAATTACTATTTTTCAGGATCACCTAGCCATTCTCTACTGGCCAGCACCTATAGAATCGATACGGCAAGGTGTTCGATCTTGATTCGTTCCTCAGAAGTCAGCTTCCAAGAGGGCCAAGAAAGTGGCGTCGGGCGGATCAAACAAATAGGGCGTTTCTCAGGGGAAAAGCCAGCGAATTAGTGGAAGCCTAGTAGCAGCAGGCTGAGCTAGGAAACAGCTTTGAGTAGAAGGTCGTCAGCAACATGAGCAGCTATAGCCGAGGGCGAGGTAACTAATTTAGGCTCCTCTTTATACACTTCCCCTGTGGTGTTCAACCTACCATACTCCCTTAATACTCCCTCAATTTCTTTATATAGAGTAGCGTTATTCCCTTTTTTTTTTTGATAAGAATAGCAATTCTTACTTATGGCGCCAGAGAATGAAATAAAGTTCCCCCTCACGTCTAACAAGATTGCTTTTTCATCTTGATGACTGATTCATTGTTTCTAAAACACATGTAGGTTCCGTTTCTTAAAAAGAGGAAAGCGCCAGTGTCACTTTCCCCATTGTTGGTTAGCAACACGTAGAATGGACTCACAGCGTTGTCGGCAACGCCATGATGCCTAAACCAATTCCACCATCCAGAATACTGTATCTCACTGCTCTCTTGACTCTTAGCCTTGCAGCTATTCCACCTACGAGTAACACGCTTAACAGCGCACCGCACCAAATCCGCCTAGCCAATCGCACCACAACACCATCTGCTTCATCAAAGTAATTCGATCCTCCTCATTCTGAGAACCCCCCAGCTAGTTCTCTACTAACAGCCCATCACCGCCTGCAATATCAGCGTCCTCCCACCACCTCCCTTCGAGTACCCTGTCCCTCAAACCCCCAATCTCACGCTCTTTTTCACCCATTTCTTGGGACCTCTCTTAGTCGTATCGGCTCAGGTCATGCTCGCGCTGGTCATGCTCGCGCTGGCCGTGCTTCAAGCACGGATTCACGCTTTAGACTAACCCATTGGGCACGACGTCACATGGTCAGCGGAGGATGTTGACCTCAGAAGATTACTAACAGTGACGTTTTTCTCTAGAGAGCAGCCGACGTGTGGAATGTGATTGGATGTTGCGCACGGATTGTTGGTCTTTATGCAGAGGTTTGAGTACGTAGAGTTTAAGTTTGAGTATATAGTACGAGATGATGAAGGGGCGGTGGTGGCGGTTGGCGAGTTGGCTGATTTTCCAAGAAGCGCAAAGTACCGGGATAGATAACCGTTGAGGAGCCTCTCCATTGTTTGGGCCCCTGGTAGTAAGTGAGTTTTCAACATCCTTCCGCCAGACAGAAATTACCAACCCATAGTGGAGAAGGGTGAGATGAAAGGGTACTTTGAATTCGAAACATGCGGCTCTGCATACGGGCTGTCAAAGCGGGCCTGGCGGTCGGGTACATCTTTTTCTGGATCGAACTATTGGCAGCTGTTCGATGAACGCATTGACAAGGTACACAGGTACAGAAGCGACGAGGCTATATTCAAGGGACGTGCGGGACGCTAAACAGATTCGCAGATCAATATAAATTCCGAAAAGCTCAACCTGGCATCCATGTTGACAGATCGGCACGCCATGAAGGGACCAAAAGCACTGATCGTCAGTGTGCTCTTTCAGTACTTGATCCTAGCTCTTGCAGCAGCATTACCGTCTCCACCAGCAATACTGTCATCTGACACCGCAAATCAAAATACAGCAGTACCGCTCGAACTTTGTAAGACAACATCAGGGAAGTCTAATAYAAGAGTATCACCTAACAATTCTACTACAACGTCAAAGTGAAGCAAATTTTGTGTTCCTTCATGGACCGTTCTCTAACTACTCCCCAGTTTCACTGTGATACCGCCAGAACCTTTCGACTATTATCTCCCAGGCACCGATCTTACCATTCGTTTTTACGACTTCGACATACTGCAACCGTTTGCCAGAGTTTTAGACGTGATTCTGTTCAGCAAGGCAAGCAAAGACGCGATCAATGTACACAGTAAAGCAGACGTACCAATCGATCTCGACCTTGTTTATACCGCTACATCGGAAGTCCCAGGAGTCAAGCAAAAGGTTATATTAGCATTCTTCCCTGGACCAAAAATGACATGGAAAATATGGTCGGAGGTAATCCTTGGGCTGGTATGGTTCACGGGCTGTTATGAAGATGTGGGGTTGCACTTCATTGTTCTTCAGCAGTTCGAAGGGAAGGTGGCGGAGGGGCATATCATTAACGATGTAGGCCCAACTACTGATTCGAAATGAAGTGTGTGTTTTGTGCCGGTAGTTCGACCTATCAAGAGGACAGAAGTTCGGGGTCCGGAGAGGTCGGACACCTTGTCTTAGTCAAACGGTACCATCCTCAAGCCATCGCTTTCACCCTTCTTCCTTGCTGCTTGTGCCGCTGCAACAGTGCTTGGGATCTTAATGCCACAACAATCACCCCAATTATCATCACTGTGCACGTGTCTTGCACCGTCTTCGTCCATGGCAATCTCACTGCCCACCACTTCCTCACTTTCATCCACCATGTTAACACTCATGCCCTCCACTGCGGGTACCAGGCTCCCAAATAAGAAATGCTGCATCACCGGTAATTTTCCCAGAACCTCTTTGACGAACATCCTCCGCATACCCTGTTCCACTTTCTCCCAATTCTTCGCTCCAGATATATCATCCAGCATAGGCTGCGTCCATTTCAAACCCTTCACAGTCTTTGATGCCAYCGTAAACCGTACCATATCCARATAKAGATACTCRTYGCCTTCCTCTTCAAGCACAAGCTCGTTGTGTATGCTCAAAGGCCGGATATATGGATGATGAAGCAACTGCGACGCACCGAATAAGAAAGGTAGGAAGTGATAGTCATCAAGGCCCCATACCCCGTGCGAGCCTGCGGGTTCTAGATAATAAGTGCTCTGCAGTTTGCGAAGCAGCTTTATGTAGCGTGGAATAACAAGGAGTGTAAGAGCTGGGAAGGTAGAAGGTGGGAGGAGAGAGAGCCGGTTTAGGCAAAGCAACCAAATAACAAAATTGAGTTCATGCCCAGAACCATAGTCTATACGGGCGCGGTTGCCAAATGAATGGTGTAGATAAGTTGATGCTTCGATGATGGAGGATGGAGAGGGCAGATTAAGGGACTCGTGCCAATTTTTGCTTTGCTTGGTTATCGAGTCGAAAAATTGGCGGAAGGCAGGATTGCCAAAGCGTGAATTGCCTTGCTCATTTGGTGGATAGGAGTTTATGGTTTCTTCTATGGAATCGAAGATCGCAAGAATTCTGTGAATGATTGGATCTGCTGAGGCAAGAGGGACGGATGAAATCTTCCTGTCTGCAGCAGATTCGGAGAGCGAGAAGACGAAAGCTAGGATGAGGCTATATGTAGACGACGAAAGAAACAAGTCATGATCTTTGGAAGATAGGATACGACGGATAGGTTCAACGAAGTGAAGGGAAGAGACATCTGGTGGAGGTGGCAAGGTGGGAGTCTCTGGGACTGGCAAAGGATTCTGGGCTGCAGGGGCCTTCTTTTTGCGAGGAACGAGTCGGGGAAGATTATTCAACCGGTCTGTGCTTAGAGGCATTTCTATAGCCGACGGCATTGTCGCGATGTGGTTGTGAAAGTGAGGATGAACATCAGTGGGTTGATAGTAGTCGGCAAAGCACGACTGCCGGGTAGCGAGGGTGAAACCTATAGTATAAGCTTTCAAACTCCTGCTACAAACATGTGTCGAAACCAATGGCAGATGTCACRCTATCACCCCTGCATCGTGCAGATGGGTCTGCTACATTCACAAGCAATGGATATTCTGTCGTAGCTGYTGTCAATGGGCCCATCGAAGTGCAAAGAAGGGACGAGCTACCAGAAGAAGCAGCCATCGATGTTGCAGTTAGGCCTGCTGCTGGCGTTGGAGGTAAAGATTGTTGCTACTCCGATCATGAACCATCGAGTATGCTGCTAATCTTTGTTACAGGAGTGCGAGAAAGGCATCTCGAGTCTATATTACAAAATACACTGCGTCATGTCATACTCGTGTCGGCCCACCCACGAACATTGATTCAGGTCACCCTACAAATCATCTCATCGAAAGAGGGGTCATTGACCGCTGGCGATTTGCCCCAAGCTGCTTCTGTAAGGCCAGTTGTTGCAATTGTTTGCGAATCACTAAGAAATCGTGCAGAATCTCCCCATTCTTCCTCCCCTCCTCCAAGCCTCTATCCTTGCACTTCTGTCCACATCCATTCCCTTATCAATGACATTGACAGCCACCTTGGTAGCCGTGGATGGCCAAAACTTGAAGTCGGATCCTAGTGCAGAAGAATTGAAAGTAGCCTCTTCAATACACGTCTTCGCATTTTCATCCCACGGAGACTTGCTGGTGGTGGAGAGCGAGGGCGAATTCGGCATCGAGACTTGGGAAGAAGCTTACCAAAAAGCAAGATTAGCTTGCCGGGGCGAAGAAGAAGATGACAGTAACAGCGAAGATGTTAGCATGGACTCAGATAATGACACTAAGCTGGAGGATGTCCTGAGGAACGCCGTACGACAAAAGGTCGCGAGAGAGCAGAAGTGGAAGCAAGATTTGCGCTCAGCAGCTGCTTGAAAAGGATATCCGGTTCATCCGAGCTTTTACTGTTGGTTATCGATCCAATCACTAGCCGCTCCATAACGGTGATCTTTGTGCATCGACACTACGTGGAAACCAAGTCCAATCTGTGGAACGGAGCTGTGCAGTGCAATACAGTCGGCTTCAGGATCTATATCATAGACATGCGATCAAGAAAGGATGGCGGTTAGACGGTCAATGAGTCTCGCGCCGGTCTTACTGTGGAAGAATCGCTAGTTTCAATTGCTAGCTTCCAAGTAATTTGAACGCTATAACTGCATGCAGGACTGTGCCTAAGGTCTAGGAGGATTTAGGAGGATCTAGGAGGATGGGTTATCACGAGTTGATAAGTGCTGGATATGAATGTTCGGCAAGATTCAAGAACAGAAGCCGAATCACAGAGTGTCCGAGCAGGCGCGAAGGGAGGTTATTGGACTTGTCGAAATGTGTGCAAATCACAGACTTCCCCAAGCCACTGAATGTCCATAGATTCATCATCGTGCGTGGCTTGAAGATTGGTGCAAACGGTGGGCATTCACCCACACATTTCCCCGCGCTTATGCAGCTTGGGGATTTCTTAGAACGTGTAGTGGTAGACCAGAACTAGAGCACAGACTAGGTAAGGCAGGTACCTAGGTATGGGATATCTCTCAGTCTCATTAATTGACCCACCCCGTCACAATATCTTCACGATTTTGGGAGGTGGTGATAAAGCGGACATACTCAATCCAGTCAGATTATTGTACATCGCGGAGAGATAGTTATTCCCCAGAGCCCGGCGGGACAATCGGCGGAGGTTTGACCGTCGAACGCCTGCAGGCTGCACGCTGGACCCTACAAAAGGATCCCCGGGAGCTCCCGCTCCGCAGATCTCCAAGGTACTACTCGCCCTCGGGGACGGGCTCAATTGGCGGAGGCATTACCAGCTATCATCGTCATCCCGGTAATTCTTTCATTCCCTCCTGTACCACTTTTTCCCCCCATTGATTACATACCAATCCCCATCCACTCCGATCATCCCCCATGTGTTTATCCTACCGCTTCTCTTACACTTGCTGTCATGTCGTCGACGGCGGACAGCAAGTCGAACCACAGAACCCATTCTCCATAACTACTCCTTGATCATGACTGATCATCAATAATCCAGATTTCCCTCCTCCGCAAATGCATCCCGACACCTCAGCCAGGCCCCCAGAGCCTCTAAAATCTGACCTACATGACATGTCGGATGGTCGTAATGAGAAGGTTCCCGAAATAAGTCTACAACAATCCTCACAATTCGGCAGCGCTCTCTTGCGCGACTACCATACCCATCTCGATCCATTGAACACCAGCGAGAGAATGCAACCGAGCGCAGAAGATCTCAATGAGCCTATGAGCAGTATATCGAATGCTTCTACACAGATCAACGATTCCCCGCATGAGGCGCCTTCACCAACGGCCGTAGCTGGATCTTACGGCCTTCGAACCTCCAATTCCTTTTTGAACCACCGCAAAGCGGCTCTGTCCAACGGACCAGCACCAAACATGCTTACAGCTCTAGCATCTCGGACATCAAAAGAACTTAACCATCGTGAAAAGAGYTCCTCTCAAAGCCTTTCTGCGTCCATGTCAGGTCTAGGCACCAACCCAAGGACATCTTTCGCAACACGCTTTGCACAATCACCATGCTTCTTTCACCAACGTTTTGATGACGCTGTCAATATTGAGCGAGTCTTAGAGGAGATYTCTGCGGAGGACGATGGCATGTCCCATTCGCGCCTCCTGCAAACTGCTACAAGTGTCCGGGAGATATCCAAGCAACTTCAGCGCAAGCCTATCAAACGTGCTGTTCGCACAATAATGATCGTCACCAAGGCTCGAGACAACAAGTTAGTTTACCTGACACGAGAGCTTGCAGAATTCCTCCTCAAAACCCCACGGAACGACTCAGACCTTGGTGTCACCGTCTACGTTGACGCTAAACTTCGTACTTCGAAACGTTTCGATGCGGAAGGTCTTTTGACCTCAAACCCAAATTACGAGCACATGCTTCGCTACTGGACTCCCGACCTTTGCTGCAACTCGCCTGAGAAGTTCGACTTGGTCTTAACTCTCGGTGGCGATGGTACCGTCCTCTACACATCCTGGTTGTTCCAACGCATCGTTCCACCAATTCTTTCCTTCTCCCTTGGCTCTCTTGGATTCCTCACCAATTTTCCATTTACAACCTACAAACCCACCCTCGATCGTATCATGGAAGGCTCCGGTATGCGCGTTAACATGCGTATGCGCTTCACCTGCACCGTGTATCGCGCCAGTCGGCACCTGTCCAGATCCAACCTCTCCAAAGCAGACCACCACTCTGAGCTAACAATCGACTCTCAATTTGAAGTCCTGAATGAACTAGTCATCGACCGCGGCCCCTCCCCCTACGTCTCCAATCTCGAGCTCTACGGCGACACCCATCTGCTCACCATCATCCAAGCCGACGGCTGCATCATCTCCACCCCTACGGGCAGCACAGCCTACTCCCTCTCGGCTGGTGGTCCTCTTACCCACCCTTCCATTCCCGGCATACTTCTCACCCCAATATGTCCACACACTCTCTCATTCCGTCCTATGGTCCTCAGCGATACGCTCTGTCTACGAATCTGCGTCCCAAAAGGCAGCCGGAGCACCGCTTACGCCAGCTTCGATGGCAAAGGACGGGTAGAGCTTCGCCGAGGCGACGAAGTCAGAGTCGAAGCTGGTCGCTATCCCTTCCCTACCGTTGTAGGCGAAGGAGGTACAGGAGGTGAGTGGTTCGAAAGCGTAAGGCGCGCTTTAAGATGGAATACCAGGGGCGCGGTGCAGAAGTCCTTTGGGGGAAATGAATTTGGTGTTACGAGGAGAGGTGGAGGGAGACTGGCGGATGATATTGTGGATGAGGATGGGGAGGAAGATGGGATGGAGGGCGAGGAGGGAAGTGGGAGTGAGAGTGATGGTGGACAGGACGACTGGGATATCGATGCTGATCCGATCGAGGTGTTGAGTTTGAGCCTGAGGGATAGTGGGTTGGGGGCTAGCGAGGAGGGAAGTGGGACGAGTAGTCCGTTGAGGAGGGTTATTAGTCCTGGGATTGATTGATGGGGGACATTGTTTCTAATACCCAAGCACGGCGTTCTTGCATGCCGTTTACTCTTTTCGGAGGTACTGTAATAACGAGGTGTACGATGATATGACGGACTCTTAGGCGCATTTTCATGCCCAGTCCCTTGCATGCTTAGAGGAGAGACTTGTAAAGCAACATAACTTAGCATTAGATTTCTGTACATAGGCATTGATAGCTGAATGAGTACACACAAAACGATTTCAGACCTCAATTCGCAAAGTTCCTGTGCATACATCCCTACCTTGTTCTTCATTAGAACGAAACTCACCTGCCTCCAGCCTCACCACGTAGGGTGAGCGCCGCTTTACGGTAAGCTGCTGCCTGGTGGGCTTTACCTATCCCTACAGCGATGCTGCCTAGATGTTCCCAAAGCTCGTCCCCTAGGAAACAATATTTGGGCCAAAAACCGCTACCCTGGGGGCTAGTCCCACCGCTTAGGCGACCCAACTTTAGGGTATCTGCAGCGGACTACACGGTTGATACACGTTTACGGTTGATGGGTGAATGGCTGCTAAGTCCATAACCAGCGCTAAATCTTCAGTATTGCCAAAAGTTCCTTCAACATGTAATTTGGGATAGAAAATCTCATAGGACAAGGGATTGCCTTATCAATCCCCTCCAGCGCGTGATGGTAAAGCGGCGCTGTGTACTAGTCAGCTGCTTTTCAGCTCCTTCTGTTGTCCGTGCATAGACAACTTCTACTGCAAACCACGTCAATTATCATCAGATAGCTCAACGATGAATCAGGGCTTGATCACTGCTTAATGTCCACCTCGCGTTAGATAGGATTGAGGTACATCTCATATCGCTGGACCGCCCTTTCTCAGATTATAATCAGGCTGAGTTGATCGAAATGTCAAAGTCTTAACGCATACCTTCGTGAAACCAGACAGAACTGTCTCGAGCTCTCAGATGCCGGAAATGCGCAATCACCGCTAAATCATCGCCTCACCGAAGCTATGGACGGCGTTGCAAGTGCCTTCGCCGTAGTATCGCTTGCCCTACAGCTAGCCGACAGCGTCAAGAAGCTCTATGACTTCTGGAACTCTGTAAGAGAAGCGCCAAGGGACATTCAAGCCACCACCAGCGATCTAAAGATTCTACAAAGCATCCTCAGCAGTATAGCTCATGATGCTCAACATACCGAGCCGGACGAAATATTAACCGATGCCTTGCAAAGCTGCAACACCGAAGTCGCTACACTTGTCAGTATACTCGATGGTATCCAACCCGGCTTTGTTTCAATAAGACTACACGCCCAGAAATGGACCGCTATCAAAGCAGTTCTCATGGGCGCAAAGCTCAAGAAATTCCAGGACATCGTAGGAAGGCTGAAGACTTCGTTGTTGCTGGTGCAGCAGACGCATTATGGGTAAGAATGCCATATTTCCTGGCCTCAGCAGACTCGGCCCATTGTTTAGACTTGGTTTTTAGAAGGCTTGGCTTCATCAACTTTCTAAGATTAATCTTATCAATAATGTCTCTTCTTGTCTAATACATAATATTCATATATTACGATACGTTAAAGAAGGATCACTAATTAAATGCTCGTTGTTGAAGTCGCTTGAATCGCATTCAGCATGTCGCGAACCAGCACGCGTTAACAAATATCAAAGATTGCATATCTCATCTTAGCATACAACCGTCAGCACCCGTGAAGACGCTGTCTAGTACTCCAAAAGATATTAGTATTCATACTGAGGCATTCCGTACCGAGGCTTCGCGAGTAGATAGCACTCTCAAGAGTCCAGTACATCAATACGCTTTTGACAAAGGACCTGAAGAGGCCACTAGGGAAATCACCGACGGGTTCTCAATGAAGACATGGGTTAGAGCTGGATACATACCGAACTCAAGATCGCGGATGAAGCAGACGCTGGCTCGGAACCATGCCGTTGTGGAATGCGGCTTCGGTACGGTATACATCCAGTCGAGAACGTGTTGCTCACAGTTAAAAGAGACGAATGTCGAGACGAGGTCTTTCTTGGATGATGAATACGAACACGAGAGCTCCTTCACTGTTTGTCCGGCTGCTTGGCTTGTCCGCCTCGGCTTCAAATACGGCCTTCATCTCAGCCTAGTCAAATCATCTATACGAGGGTGGAAACAGACATTAAGCACTTCTTGCCATGTACCTGACGATGCGTTGGTCTTTGAATTCTGCAAACAAGGCAACGTGGCTGGTGTGAGGAGTCTCTTATTGAGAGGCGATGCTTCAGTAAGAGACGTTGATTCACTAGGCCAGACCCCCCTTTTCGTAAGTACCGTAATGCGGCTGTTTCTGCCTTGATATACAAAAATGTTCTCCCTGCAAGATGGTTAAACTAAAACTTGCCTTAGTATGCTGCGAGAAGACACAGCCCTCAGCTTTGTCAGCTACTTCTTGATGCCGGAGCAGAGGCGAATATTCGCGATCATTCCAACGGGTACATCTGAAATCATCATTATATATCCTGTTTCATTTTACAGTACTAACGATGGGAACTCATGCAGAAGTCCATTAAGCGCCGCGAGTTACATCCTGGGAATGACGATGGCCGATATAGAACCGGTCATGGACACGCTCCGTATCTTTTTGGATTTTATGGATTTCTCGGAGACAGCTGGTGAAGGTTGGGATACCCTCTTTAAGCTTGGTCAGTGGAGTTCGTGCATTGATATTGATGGCGAAACGGCGGCGAAGAGTACCTTGTTGTCATGGATATTGCGAGTTACTGGCCGTGATGTCGAAGAGAATTTCTTGGAGTCTGTGTACTCTACGGTTCTATATTGGGTGCTTCGCCTAAAAAATGATGATATGACCCGCTCGTTGCTTCAATTGGGTGGGAAAGATGCGATTAATTCTCGTTCCCTAGCTGGAGGATATTCTATTCTTCATGAACGGACCGCACATGGTGAGGAAGATGAGGAAGAATTGGAGTTCATACTCATGCAAGGACCAGACCTCCACCTTATCGGTTGCGATCGGGATTATACTCCGATCCTCGAGACACCCACTTCTTTGGCATTATACTCCCATTTGGCTTTTGCCAAGTGGCGTTACAGCCTATGTGTTGCTGGTGTCGACATCTGTGAATTCGTTTGTGCGGAGATGCAACAAACGCCAATGGTTGACGCTGGGTGGACGGTGGAGACTTTATGGGTTCTTTTTCACTATACGTACGAGATCGATTGGTATCTCCTGTATTATGAAATCTGTGACGATTGCGCTGAAGAGCTAGGCTGTGTTAAAGTGCAGCCTTATTGGATGCATATACTTACGGGAATTAGATCTGGGCTATACCATAAGGGCTCCTCAATGGAGCAAGTAGCGACTAGCTGGAAAGAGTACCATGAAGCCGAAGGTTTCAGGGTTGAAGGAGGTGAGGGAGATCGCGACGTGGCAACGAATCTCGATCGCCAGCCACAGGTTCTAAGGTCTCTCGGCGGTGATGGTGACAAGAGTTCGCTGCAGAATGTCACCCCAAACACCATCTCAAGTAACTTCTGGAAGCTTGAAGAGCAAGATGTCTTGGAATGTGCATACGGGAAAGAAGAGGTGGTATGCATGTCTTGTTGGATATGGTACAAAGAAAAAGGCAAGCGCTTCAGACGCAGTGATTACGAGGACGAACACGAATCAGGAAATACAGACGAGTCATCAGACGACGGCTTCTCACCGTTCATGATCCATACCTAGCATTTCTCCACTAGAGACACGATGGTTGACATCAGCTCAACCCGGATCTCAGGAACCTCAAAAAAATRACCATGAGTTGCACAATATCTGGTTACGCCTCAATGCTTACGGTCCGAGCATGTAMAAAACCAGAGGCCGATAACGCTTAGAACCTAGGTCTTCTACTCTATCATCGAGAATGCAATGCGATCTTCCATGTGTTAGAGTCACTTTTGACAGTGGCACAAAGGGTTGTRAGATAGTATGAGATCATGCACGCGAGGTGATCTGTTTGTTCAATAGTAAAGACCAATCGCTAAAGAAGTGAAGAGAAATATGCGTAGGCGAAGTATCATCATATCTCATTACCTGCTTCCAGGAATCACCTCATTCATTTAAGTTGAATATGGTGCTAATAGATATATACATCTCGTTTCCGAAGACTTGCCATTCCCTCTAACACCCTTTCCTCTAACACCCTTTCCTCTAACACCACTATCCCTCCCCAATCCTCCCCCCCCAAAATCACCCATCCAACCACATTCCCCCTTATCCCATCTCAGCACCTGCCCCTCTTCCCAACCCCAACCAATAGCACACCTAATACCCGTCCACATATCACCTCCACTCTCGCTCGATGCCCTTTCGCCCTTTCCCTCGCGTTCTTCCTTTCTCTCCTTTTTCCCCCTCTTTCCTCGTCTGAGCTTGAAATTGAGATGAGCTGGAGATAGGAAGAAGGGGAAAAGTGGGTTTCATGTAGAATGCTGGCGGGGAGGGGCCATGTAGGGGTTGGTAAAGTTAGGTGGGTGGGTGGGTGGTGAGAGGGGTTTCGGGGTTGTTGGAGGGAAAGGGAGGCGGTAGAGGGGGAAGGGGAAATTCAATGTAGAGAGGGGATAGAGATGGGTTTGGGATGAAGAGCGGGATGGGATGAGATGGTGTAGAAAGTAGGCTGTTGGTGGAGCTGAGCGGCTGGTTCCTTTGCTGCTGGATTGACTTTTTTCATTGTTCAATTTATTTCTGTTTTTGTTTGGTAGTCGTACTTGGTGAGAGGGTCCAGTGGGGGATTGGATGAAAGGGTGGGCGAGGGATGCGAGGGTGGCATCAGGCCGACTTTATCGAGAGGATTGTATGAGGTGTGGGGTCCGCTGGAGTGCTTTTCAGAACCATTGAGTGATCGTGGAGTGGTAGGAGGAATGCTGCGTCTTATCGCGAATGTAATTCATTTAGCATGTAGGGTAGATGGTGAAGACTTCGCTGTCGTATTCAGAGTCAGTTATGTTACTCGTGATCATGGTGCTCAGTGCAAATCTTAAACGTTTGGGACCTGTCACACAAAACCCAAATTGACATTTGCTCGTGGACCATACTGTATCGTGAATCTCGTCTTAGGTTCAGAGTCACCCTGTTCATGTACAGCCATCTTCACAACATATAGAACGATGACCGATACATTCACAAGAACCACAACACCAAGCTTTGTCCCGTTATTTAAGGTCCCGTAATGCAGAACAAAAGGTATCTTGTGGCTGCAATCACCCCTACTGTCACGCCTTCTTATATGCGGCTGAATACGCTTGTCCTCGCTGATCCGTTCTCAATTCTCTGGTACTCTTGCCCTCGGGTACTGTGTCTGGCACATTATATAGGTACTGGTTCGATCCTATTTGATAATTCGATCCTGTTTGATAATT